>ML791915.1:31181-45411 GCA_009831015.1 Picea engelmannii
TTGCTTCTATGAGGAGGAGAAGATAGGGTGTATTTCCTTTAATTTTGATATTATAAGTTATAAAATTCTTTTGGATCCGCTCTATCTTTTTCCATGATTCTCTAGAGATTTATTGCATCCCCAAACTTCACAACCATATAAAACAACATGAGTGATAAGAGTCTAAAATATGATTTTTTTCTTATCCCAAATCCAAAGGTCTGTTGATTTACAATTGTTATCAAGCGCATAATAAGATTTCCATCCTCTGTTTTTCCTTTTCTCATTGTTGTAGTTCTAGTTGAGCTTGTGATGAGTATCAATTTCAAGATATTTATACAAAGGCACTTCCCCCAAGGCGTTGTGTCATATACAAAAGTATCACTAGTGATGTTTTTGGATTTAATTATCAATTTATTTTTTTTGTTAGTGTTAATAGACATACTCATACTGGAGTAGAAATCATTGAGATGAAGAATGATGAGCAATCATACGGACTAATCACCATAAGAGCAATATCATCAACATAGAGATGAATAATGATGACTAGTCCAGTGAGAATTGGGTCGAAACAACCCAATTATTCCAAACATTCTTCTAACTTGTCAATGTATATTCCAAAGAGGGTAACGAACAAGGGAAAACCTTTCTTGACTCCTATATTATAGTTTATTTCTTCCAACCAGCCCCCAGTGTTCCCAAAATTTGCAATAATGTTCTCATACAACTTCACCACAACATTGCTCAAGTTAAAATGAAAATTTGACTCTTCCAACTTATTCCAAATGTTCGTAATTGAAAATAAAAATTTTCTTATGGTTAAAAATTTCAATGGGTGGTGCTCACTATGAGGAGGTGTAATTCCTTTTGTGCTCAACCTAGAGTTGGCAAGTGACACACACACACACACACACACACACACACACATATTTGTGTGTGTGTAAATTTTTTATTTGAAAAAAACTAGAGCAAATGTTTTCACCTTCAATGGAATGATAGATTCAAAGTTAAGATATGTAACACCATTTCTAAACCTATGTTTTTATGTAATTAATCATGATTTATGGTTTCCATGCAGTGACATGAAAACCTTGTAAATTTATTATTGTAAATGCCAACAACTGACTGTGGGGGTGAAACCTTAAAGTACCGTCCATGATACCACTAGAGGAGAAAGTGAGGAAGCCTATAGTGGGGGTTCACTATGTCTTGACAAGGTAACCCAAGATTCTATGCTGAGGTATGAAATTTGGGAATATTCAAATATTTCCTTTAATTATGATTTCAAGGAAAATCAGTTAATGAGGAAGGGTTGGTGGTTGAACAACCAACCACCCTCCATGCATACAGGTATGGGAAATCTCTTTAGGACAACTGAAACTATCAGCCACAGGTACAATAGGGTACCATATTCTGCAGCCCCATATTGATCCATAGGTGTAATTCCTTTCCTCCTTAATATGGAGTTTAACATGGAGTTGATAGATAACATTTAATAACAAAAAAAAATGGGCTTAAATAAAATATTTCAATATCCCCTTTATGTATAGTGCTTAGCATGGAATTGACAGGATATATATATATATAAGGAATTACTTAGATTTCTTTAGAATTTTATTTATGTGCTAAAAAAACATTAAGATAAGCGTTCCAAGGTTCACCATAGTTTTGTTGAGTTAGAAGGTTAGGAAGGTTGGTACTATGACAAATATTTTGGAATGGAGATCTAATATTGGTAAACATTCTAAGAGAAAGTAATTTTCATATTCAACCCTCATAGTGTCACAAAAACGACAAATTCTTTCATCCTGTGACATTTTGGGAACTGCCCAATGCCCAATTTCACTATGGAGCTCATGAGAATTTGTTCTTCTTGTTTTTCTTCTTTAAATTGGTCAAAACATAGAGATACTTTTGATCTTCTAGATTAAGGTTGATCACCTCCTTATAGTATCTTAATTTTCTTCTAGCCTCTAATTATTTATTGCAACATGGTTTCTCCTTAAAATTAGAAGTAATAATATTTTTAATGTTATCCTTGTTTTGTAGAATGATCTTTTCTTTTATTCCCCAATGATTTACCTGAGATTAGGCATGTTTATGTCATCCTTGCTTGATTCGAAGGTGGTTTTGGATGAAGTTTGAAGAAATTTTGGGTAGCCTTTTGTCTTCCATGGTGTTTAACTTGTTATTATACATTAGGTACCTAGTCATAGCCATGCTTTCAATTGGGGAAAAAACTGCTTCTATGAGGAGGAGAGGATAGGGTGTATTTCCTTTAATTTTGATGCTATAAGTTAGAAAATTATTTTGGATATGCTCTACCTTTCTCCATGATTCTCTAGAGATTTATTGCATCCCCAAACTTCACAACCATATAAAACAATATGAGTCACGAGAGTCTAAAATATGAGTTTTTTCTTATCCCAAATCCAAAGGTCTGTTGTTTTACAATTGTTTTCAAGCCCATAATAAACTTTCCATCCTTCATTTATAGTTTTCTGAATGCTATAGTTCTAGTTGAGCTTGTTATGCATATCGATTTCAAGATATTTGTACAAAGGAACTTCCCCCAAGGTGTTGTGTCGTATACAAAAGTATCACAAGTGATGTTTTTGGATTTAATTATAAAAATAATTGTTTTGTTAGTGTTAAAAAACATACTCATAATGGAGAAAAAATCCTTGAGGATTCTTAGATTCTTGCCAAGATCATAGGGACTACTCACCATAAGAGAAATATAATCAACATAGAGAAGAATAATGATGACTATACCAATGAGAATTGGGCTGACACACCCTGATTATTTCAAACAATCTTCTAACTTGTCAATGTATATGCTAAAGAGGGTAGGGGACAAGTGACAACCTTGCTTGACTCCTATATTATAGTTAATTTCTTCCAACCAGTCCTCAATGTTCCCAAACTGTGCAATAATGTTCTCATACAACCTCACCACAACACTTCTCAACTTAAAATGAACTTTTAACTCTTCCAACTTATTCCAAATGTTTGTAATTGAAAATAAAAAGTTTCTCATGGTTAAAAAAATTCAATAGTGTGGTGCTTAGTATGAGGGAGGTGTAACTTCTTTCATGCTCAACCTAGAGTTGACAAGTGGCATATACAGATGTGTGTGTAAATTTTTTATTTGAAAAAAATAGAGAAAATGTTTGCACCTTCAGGGGAATGATAGATTCAAAGTGAAGATGTGTAACACTCCCCTTTAATATAAACCTATGATTTTATGTAATTAATCATGATTTATGGTTTCTATGCAGTGTCATGAAAACATTGTAAATATATTATTGTAAATGCCAACAAATGACTATTGGGGTGAAGCGTTAAAGTACTGGCCATGATACCACTAGAGGAGAAAGTGAGGAATCCTATAGAGGGGGTTCACTATTCCCTGACTAGGTAACCCAAGATTTTGTATTGAGGTATAAAATTTCGGAATATTTAGATATTCCCTTTCATTTTGATTTCAAGGAAAATCAATTAATGAGAAAGGGTTAGCGGTTGAACAACCAACCACCCTCCATAACTAAAGGTATGGGAAATATGGCTAGGACAAATGAAACTGTCAGCCATAGGTATAATATGGTACCATATTCTTCAGCCCCAAATTGACCCACAAGTTTCTGACGGAAGGAAGGGGACAGGTCAAAAACCTTCCAAGGGAGTTACGTCTAGAGGATCCACAAGGGGAGAGAGAATAATAGAATGCATGAAGGAAGACGAGAGGAGGAGGAGGTCCATAGAAGACCCAAGGAAAAGATATATGTTGTTGCAAGGGAGATTAATTGTAGAGAATTTCCTTGGTGGTATCATGGCTTGGAACAAGGGTGGTTTGTTGTTGAAGTGACTAAGCACATAGAGCCTATGGTTGGGTGGAGAGGTGAAAACCCATAGCCAATTGCCTAGTTAACCTCTTCACTAAACAGACAAGTATTTGTATGTTCTGTATGTTGAGTGAAATGAATGATTGTTATATGTAAATGTGTTATGGATGTACATTCCTACATGATAATAATGATGCTTGATGTATTGGAAAACCCTTGCATTTGAATATCGATAGAGAAAATGAATTAGATTCTATGGTTCATGTAAGAACACAAATACATCTATCATCATATTGGGTTTCCTATGCAGGAAGCCAAGATGTAAGATAATAACTAAATGTAAAAATGAGGTGATATACTCCCCTCCAATGTCAAATGGAGAATCATGGTGGTGTTGCATATGAGAGGTTGGAGAAGGTCAATAATCCATGTTGAGTATTTCCCGATCTGTCAAAATGGGAGATAAGTAGAAAGCTTATTGCTTGCTCAAAAATACGCTGAGAAAGGTCGAAAGTACATGATAACAAGCTCTATGAGAAGGTGTGGAGGAGGGTTACAAGATTTCTAAGTCCAAAACTCCCCTTTCCCTTGAATTCTTGAATAAATCGGTGGGTTACAATAGCCATTGATCCTATGTTCATAGTAAACCTCAACCATCTAAATATGGGATGGTTACCCATAATAGTCCCTTGTATATCTGCGAGCTATAACAACCGTCAATATGGGGAGAGGGTCGATCCTAACTGTCAAAATATGGACTAAGTCTAGTCAACAAAATCCCTACACAATCAATGATTGAATATCAACCGTCAGATCTATTGTCTGAGAAATATTGGTTGTTAATATAATAAGTAAGGTCAGGAGGAGTTATGCGTCTTGGGGCACCAGAGCACCGAAGCTCGGGAGAATTCTAATTCTAAGCCCCTTTGGAAGTTCTGATATGTTGATGTCCAGGGAACAATGTTATATCCCATACTTCCATACTTCGTTACAAAAGCATGAGGGAGAGAGAGATATGTGACGTAGCGCACCCGTCTTACAGATATGAGGTCAAGGGTTTCACACTTGGAAACTTCCTATTATCTAGCAGAGAAAATGAGGAGACAAACTAAGCATGGAGGCCTCAGATTTAACCCCCTTAAATCCTTAGTTGTAGGATCTTGAACCTGAGATATATTAGCCATAGATATCTATTTTGAAAGGTCAATCAAACCCCAGACCATCGGGGGTCTCCTTGCAAGGATTTTTGTAGAATTCACGATGACTCGATACCCAGTGGGAAGGGTTCCCATGCGGGGTTCCATTTTCCCTTTAATTTTTTTTTTTGCACTATGTGTGTGTGTGTGTATAAGCGTGAGAGGAGGATGAAATCACATGTGATGTGGAAGCCAAATAGGTAGACAATGTGGCTGAGGATGCCATGTGGAAAAGGATAATTCAACTACGGGTTGCATGTGGGGCTGAGTGATCCAGATGGATATCGGTGACCACCCACCTATTCAAATGGTTCAAAGAATAGTTTTCCATTTCGACAACTTTTTACAGTTTTTTGAGTCCCAAACTTTCGAGTTCGTTTTGAGGCCCTGAACGACGTTTTTGTTTACTTTTTGGGGTCAAGGGATGCCAACAGTTGATCTAAAAATACCAAATGAGTTCTGAAAATCAACTTGATCAAACGTTGATATTAACTTAGCCCAAGAATCCTTAGATGTTAATTCACAACCACATCCGACCAGATTCGGGAAAATAAAGGACCATTTTTTACCTATTTGCAACTTGTCACATGAATGTCTTATTCATAAACTCAAAATCCCTATAAATTAACTCATATTACCAAAATGAACTTGCTTTGAGTTCTTGGAAAAAATCTCCCAAGACTTATCTTTACAAGCCTTCACAAAGCTATAATTAGTACATAAACGAAAACCTACTTGAATGAAATAATTAAGAACCAAGAATTTCTCTGCATCAAGCTTATGCTTCAAACTTGTACAAACGATCTTGGTTCATTTTAAAAAATCTATACAAATACACATTACCAACATTACAAAATTTCTCTTTATAATTACATAAATGAAAAATAACCCTCTTGCATAAGCATGGGTTCCTTTCTATGTAAAAAGCCACCAATTTCTAACTCATACAAATGAGCTCTTTCCTATACATGCAACAAAAAATTGTACAAAGAAAATGGCACAAGTATTTTGGCACAAGAACTTGTCATGAACTTGTGATGTCTCCTCCTTAACTTATAAAAACAAGATTTCATATACATCTAATATCTGTATAAAAGGAATAGCCCAAGGCTATTAAAATTCTCTTAAATTATACAAATGAGCACATAAAGATCTGCATAAAAGAAAATAACACAAGGCCTTTTGGCACCAAGTGTTGTTGACTTCGTTGTCCATACAATGGTGAGGGTGCTGCTTTATATAGGGAAAGTTGGGGGGATAGAATCCCAACACACTCAATTATTCCTTGGGATTTTGTTACAATATGGTTTCAACCATATACTAAATATGGTATACATTTATGAAACCGAAATAAAAAGGAGCGCATGGCATATGTTAAAAGGTGGGTTGTTATATTGTTATAATTATTATTATAAAACTATAACATATACATAGTTATATGTTTGTTGTTATATAGTTGATCCAACGTATGAATATAGGAACAATTTTCTTGCATGTGATAGAATCGTGGGTTGAGGGCTAAGCCCTTGGCCCTTTTCCTACCGAGCATAACAATAATCTGCTTTAAATCAATAATGTGCCATATGTTTGTTAAGAGTTATGTGATGGTGCGTTGGCCATTTGTTGGACTATTATGCAAGAAGCCCAAGTTCTTTTCCCTTTGGCTCAAACAATATTTTAACAAACTTCACCCATTATTGGCTAATGGGAGGCTACCACATTGCAGCCTCTCATTGATTGAACATTGCCACGTGTCAAACAATAACTGATGCCACTTGTCAACATACAATTCATCCACCTGTGCACCACATGTCAATACGTCATTGGACCACTTGTAATCACAACCTTTCCCAGTCATATGCCAAATAGGTGCCACATGTCACCTCCTTATTTTCCTGTACTTTGACCAAACTTTGACCAACCATATCTTTTTCATATGAGCTCCGTTTGAGGCATCGTTTACGCCATTATAAAGATGGAGACGATCTCTACACATTGATGTTGTGTCCCCGGTCATTTGAGATGGTCTAATTTTTATCTTTTGTGGATCCCCTGGGACCTCTATGAGTGTTCTGCATCCTCTCGGACCTCTGTGAGCATTCCTTAGATCCTCTTAGATCACACCTCCCCACTGAAGGACTTTTCATCCTCCAAAAGTATGGATTATTCAGAAATAAAGTGAGAATGATTTTCACCTGACTTGTCCAGTATCATTCATCCTTCCTTCCTGGATAATGAGCACCTGACTCATCACAACCATAATGAAGAATGAAACAATACTACTGACCATGTTAACAATTCCCTTAAATTATCAAACTTTGGCATTCATTTTTGCAGTATCTAACCATGCTCTGCTGACTAGTATTAAACTAATAATAATACTGAATATACAGATGCAAAAGAGAATGAACCATCAACATATTTCCCCTTCTTAACATGGACAACATGAACCAAAGGTCATGTTCTTCGTTCAACCGTAGGCTATAAATCTGGATCCTGGATACTAGAATTAACTAGCATGTGCTCTTTAGTGACAACTGTTGAATTCTTCTTTATCTGATGAGTTCTCATAATGAACTCAATGTTATTGATGATTTTAAGGATGGAAATTTATTTTAAAATGTAGAAACCTTGGCGAATCTTAGTAACCCTTCATATGGAAACTATAAATGTTGGAAGATATTTTTGTAAAAATATTCAAATTTCTAAGGATTTTATATAGTTTGTATAAAATTTTGGTGATTTTTCAGTAAAATAATTTTATCTTATAGAATTTATCCTATAAAGGATATGGTCTCAGATGAATCCTAGTTTCCAATCCCAACTTATGAACAAATTGCTCTGAGAAAAGATTCACTTGTGATCCACTATCAATAAGTGTATCAATATTTGTGTGTTTTGAGACAACTCATAAATGAAACAGTTCTTTTTCATTTCCTTCCATCAAGGATAACATTAGACTTTGCATAAGAAACCTATGAACCAACAATAGAAGATGTACCTTTGATTCTCAGAGTTGTAATTGTAGTTTCATCCTCATAATATGATCCAAAAATATCTTTTAAACGACAATGGTTGAGTTATTATGCATGTGTTAATTTACCATTTAGGAACTTAATGAAAGAGGAATAATTAAAACAAACATAGTAGCCATATAGACATCTACATATATGAACATAAGCATGAAGAACAACAAACCATATAATACCAAAGTGATAACGAATTTTGGCAATCTGGCCTACGTTTCCGGGCCTATGTCTCAGTGGGGTTTCTTATTTCTGTTTGAATATTTTCAAGTACACCATGAAAGTGACAATGGATTACAAAAATGATCTGGTCGTTTTCTACCAGATCTCAAGAACCCATCAAAACTGATGGCACCCAAATCAGATGAATGAAGCTCCCAGAAATGGCCCGTAAAGGTACGCTCCTCAATAGCTTCCCTGCATGACAATGGCTTTGGCTCAAGAATTATGTAGCATAAACCTGCTCTGAACCTCCTCCCCATGGCTTCAGGAAGCCCTGATTTATATAGATCTGAATTTGGTATCAATTTCCCAACTTCCCCCCAAGATCTGGCCTCAAATAGGGCCCAAGATCTCCCAAAAATGGGAAAAATCCCACAAATATGCTGAGAAAATCAACAAAAAATCATATAATATAGTGTAAAAACCCACTATATGAAAATATAGGGCGCAACCCCTATATCTTTGTGCCCCTGGTCATATTGGGTGCCTCCATGTGGCTAAGCGCTAAGGCTTGTGCGTTGGCCCCCTCCTAGAATCTAGCTCTCGGTCTCATGTGTGACCATGTGCCCACACCCCTGTCTCCCACGCGCTATGCAGTTTTTAGCCCTCGACGATTCATCCATTGGTTATGACCTTGTTCGGCGGGCTAGCTCGGTCAACTGGGGATAACCTCTATATACCCGCGCTAAAACGAGGAACCAACGGTCATATCGGTACACCCCCAGAATCGTGGGCTATTCGTGCAAACAAGAAAAATATGGATATTGGGTCATATGGTATAACCCCATGCGACCGAGGTTAGTTCCCAATGGTTATCCATGCACCATGGTAAAGGGGAGTGGTCCCGTGGTCATAAACTATGGGCATATGTCGGTGCCAAAAACCGTGGGCTGGGGCCTAGCCTAGACTCTTCACCCTTCCACCAATACCATATATCAACTTTAAATATATGTTCTTCCATATTTGGTTAAGACCCAAAGTGAGGGTGGGATGGCTATCCCATCCCTGCCAAGTCGTTTGCTCAGTTAGAGGTCACGCGGTCAAACATTGTAATCAATAACCAATGAATGGGTGCCATGTGGCACCTCACCATTCGCCAAATACAATGCCACATGTCAATCACCTAGTGGTCCAATTGTCTGCCCAGTTATCATCCCAGTCACCTACCATTGTACCTTCCATGTGTCGTACGACCCTACCACTGCACCTACCATGTGTCGTACGACCCTGCCATGGCCCTCATACGGACATGCTATGTGTCACCCTTGCAGTGGTGACATGTCTCACACTCTGATTGGTCCACCTGTCTGAAACGTCATCAGTCTATATGCCCAGTAACCTTGACACATGTCAGTCTGTACACCCAATCAACACACTTTCCATGTCAGCGCCACATACCCTGCCACATCAGTTGTATGACCAGTACAGTAATCTTCCACGTGGCACTGTACAGACTATACAATCATCCTTTGTTTTTCCTGTTTGGCCAAATGAATAGACCATGATATCTGGATCATACAACGTCCATTTGAGCCCGTTCAAAGTGTGTTGGGTTTGTAACGTCGAGGCCTACGCACATGTCTATTTTGAAGATATTCTGAGTACTTTTGTTTTAGTCCTTTCTGAGCCCTATCTGGCTCCTGGATCCAATTCTGGATCACACCTCCCCACTAAAGACCTTTTGGTCCTCCAAAATGTTACAAAATGGACCTTAATGATTGCATACTCATAAGGAAAAACAAAAATAAAACACTATGTTGTTCAAATGATGTTATAACATGTCATTATTTCAACATGTGTGATTACATTAATGGAAGAAAAATACAATGAAGTTGTGACATCCACTTCTGGAAAAACCAAGTGGCTGGTTTGTTTCCTTCATGGTGTTCCTCTTGCTTCGCTGGTAATTCCTTTTCCTTCGTGAGTGCCTTCACAATCCTTTTTTCCTTCTTTGGACGAAGCTCCGGACTAAGCTTCCAATAATTAGCCTTTTGATGTCCACCTCTATTGCAATAAGTGCAGTGAGTTTTCAACATCCATACTTGCTTGCCCTTCTCTTTCTTTCGTTGTGGGGTTGAGTCTTTATGTTGTTTCTCCTTCCTAGTTGACATAAAATTCCTTTACAAAGATTGTCTCTTCTAACACGTGGAAACACAATGCTTGGGTGAATGACAAAAAGTACATGGATACATATTCCACAAGTTTCAGATTACATGATTATGATTTTTATAATAAAAAAGATATTTGGAAAAATTATTACCATTATACCTTCCTTGTTGATATTCACTTTGCTTTGGAGATGATTTGCATACACTATCACCATCAAGGAGTGATACACCATAACCTTTTGTGAATCGATCCTACAATGAATTAGGCCGATCATATGAAGCATCACTTGCCTCCGATGTTTTGGAGAATGTTCCAATATCCTCTTCGCCATATCCCAATCGTAAATAACAAGGTCTTTCCACAACCTCAATAGGATTAACGATACCTTGGCCTTCAATTCCAAGGCCCTTTCCTTCATAACCGATCCTGGTTAGCAATTTCAAACCTATACCTCTTGTATGTTTTTCAAATGCACCAAAACCATCTTGATGGGAACAAGGAGAAAATGATGAATGAATTCCACTGCATACCTCAGATTTGATTTATAAATTCGGTATAGAAGGAAATTCCTTCAATTCTTCTCTTCTTTTGTTGTTTTTGGAAGTTGTCTCTTGAACCGATCTCTTTCGTTCCAAGTAGTCTTCATACAATACTTTCACCATCTCGAACATAGGAAAGAGAGTTTTTCACATTTACTTCTCATCTTGAGAAATTACCTCTTTAGATTCCATTTTCTCAACTGAGATGTGCTTTTCCCTGGTAAACATGCAAACTCAAATTCCAACTATCAACTAGCTCTGATACCACTTGATCCGAAAAGATCTTTTAAATGACAATGGTTGAGTTATTATGCATGTGTTAATTTACCATTTAGGAACTTAATGAAAGAGGAAGAATTCAAATAAACATAGAAGCCATATAGACATCTACATATTTGAACATAAGCATGAAGAACAACAAACCTCAGAACAATAAAGTGATAATGGATTTCTACAATCTCGCCTACGTCTCCAAGCCTATGTCTCAGTGGGATTTCTTATTTCTGTTCGAATCTTTTCAAGTACATCATGAAAGTGCCAATGTATTACAACAATGAGCTCGTCGTGTTCTACCAGATCTTAAGAACCCATAAAAATTGACGACACCCAAATCGAATGAACAAAGCTCCTAGAAATGGCCCACAAAGGTACGCTCCTCAATAAATTCCCTGCATGACAATGGGTTTGGCTCAAGATATATGCAGCATAAACCTTCTCTGCCAAAAATCGTGGGTTGGGGCCTAGCCTCGACCCTTCACCCTTCTGCAAATACCATATATCAACTTTAAATATATGTTCCTCCATATTTGGTTAAAACCCAAAGTGAGGGTGGGCTGGCTAGCCTGACCTTGCCAAGTCATTCGCTCAGTCAAAGGTCACGCGGTCGAACCTAGTGGACTCCAACAAATTTTTCAATCAATAACCAATGAATGGGTGCCACGTGGCAACCCATGTCTGGGCCACGTGGCACCTCACCATTCGTCAAATACAATGACACATGTCAATCTCCTAGTGGTACAGTTGTCTTCCCAGTTGTCAGCCTAGTAACCTACCACATGTCGTACAAACATGCCACTGTACCTACCACATGTCATATGGCCCTGACACGTCCATCGTACAGACATGCCATGTGTCACCCTTGCATTGGTGACATGTGTCACACTTCGATTGGTCCACATGTCTGACACATCATCAATCCGTACGCACAGTCACCCTGACACATGTTAGTCTGTATGCCCATTCAACACATTTGCCATGTTAGCACCATGTACCCTATCATGTCAGCTGTACGTGTGTACGCCCTGTACAGTCAGCTACCACGTGGCACTGTATGGACTGTACATACTGTACAATCATCATTATTTTTGCCCGTTTGGCCAAATGAACAGACCGTGATATCTAGAGCATACGATGTTGTTTTGAGTCTATTCAAGTTGCGCTGGGTTCATAACGTCGAGGCCTACACACAGGTCCATTTTGAAGAGATTCTGAGCACATTTCTTTTTAGGCCTTTCCGAGCCCTATCTGGCTTCTGGATCCAATTCTGGATCATAATCTTATCCAAGTTCCTGCACTATATATGTGGTCTTATTTTTACCCTTCCTAGGCTGAGCCCACTTTGGATTCAATTTTGGATGCAACTTCCAACAATGTTTTTCATCATGTCCTTTCTTCTTGTAGTGAGAACATGTAGGCTTATTCTCTTCATCCTTCTTCAATGTAGCTATCTTCTTACTCTTCTCTTTTTCCTTCGAATGCTTCTCGAATTCCTGTGGCTCTCCTGACTCATCCTCAAAAACATATTTTCCTTTGTTGGCTTCAATATGAGTCGCTTGTACTAACACTTCATCAATATTAGTAGAATTGAACATTAATATAGTATGATGAAGATATGAGTATATATCACCAATATACTTTAGAAGAGTTTCAAGAGTATGTAATGGAATTTCCAAAGACAATTCCTTCATCTTAAATTCTTGTTTATAAGGTTGAACATTTTTACCTTTTCCTTGCCTTAGATGTTTCCAAGAAATCATTGATGTTTTCATATAAGATAATGGATAAAATTGCTTTCTTAATGCAACAGTGAATTCAATCGAGGAAGAAATGATTTTACCATGTTGAATAAGATCAGATTGTTCCTTAATCTCCCACCATATTAATGTTGTGTCGTTCATGCAAAGAGTATAAAATTTTATCTTTGAAAAAACATCCATAATCTTCTAGACTTTGCAATATACCTCAATTTGTTTGATCCAATTATCAAACTTCTCGGCATTCAAATATCCATCATAAGTAGGCAAATCAAACTTTACATCTAGCTTTAACAAAGGAAAATCATGAGAATGAGAAGAATTTTAGAACGAGTTTTCCTCTTAGAAGATGATGATGATGGTGAAGAAGGCTCTAAAGGTCCACCATCTTCACCTTCTCCCATTTCTTTTACCGAAGATTCTTCGTCTCTATTCTTTTGAAATCTTCGTTAAAATCTTCTATTATTTTATTCATCGATTGGAGTGTAGCCATAATTTCCTCAAGTCTCATGGGAAGATCTTCTCCTTCCTTTCCTTTGGAAGCCATTTTACGCTTGTCAAATCTCCTTTCAATTTTTGGCTTAAGGTTGCAAGCTCTCCTTTACCAAGCTTGAATCTGGCTTTTGTAAGCATTCACTTGCAAACATGGGTCAAAACCATGCTCTGATACCACATGATCTGAAAATACCAAACGAGTTCTAAAAAATGACTTGATCAAACTCTAATATTAACTCATCCCAAGAATCCTTAGATTTTAATTCACATCCACATTTGACCATATTTAGGAAAATAAGGGACCAATTTGACGTATTTGCAACATGTCATGTGAATGTCTTATCCATAAACTCAAAATGCCTGTAAATTAATTCATATTACCAAAACAAACTTGCTTTGAGTTCTTCGATAAAATCCCTCAAGAGTTATCTTTACAAGCCTTTACAAAGCTATATATAATACATAAACGCAAACCCACTTGAATGAAATAATTAAGAACCGAGAATTTCTATGCATCAATATTCCACTTCAAACTTGTACAAACAAGCTTTGTTCATCTTCAAAACTCTATAAAAATACATATACCAACATTACAAAAGTTCTCTTTATAGTTACATAAATGAAAAATAACCCTCTTTCATAAACATGGGTTCTTTTCTATGTAAAAATCCACCAATTTCTAACTCATACAAACAAGCTCTTTCCTATACATGAAATCAAAATCTATACAAAGAAAATGGCACAAGTCTTTTGACACAAGAACTTGTCATGAACTTGTGATGTCTC
>ML791915.1:48238-79548 GCA_009831015.1 Picea engelmannii
GAAAGAGCATGATGTATACTATCCATCCATGGGTGTTGTATCTACATGTGCATTTTCCTTCATGTCCAAATAACTTCATCAATCTTGTGGTCCAAAACCCATGACTAGGGTTGACATCAATGACAACAACCAGTCTTCCAACAGGTAGTTCCATGTGTCACACCAATTTGACACATATAAGCATAAATACATGAAGGAAACTTGAGCCACATTTCAACTTGTGAGAGGACCCTTACACCAATATGACATATCTCAACGTCAGACTTTTGGGAAGTATTATACTTCCCAACATACAAGAACTCACTAAGGTTCACAATCCACCGAGACAAGGATTGTCTGTCTGTTGATCAACGATTTCATCTCCACTATCTATACCTTAAACCCAATACTATGCTGATATTGTGAAGGAAACCATGGTAGCCATCGAATTTAGGCGTGCAATATCTCAACTGTATATCTCATAGATCTATGACCCCAAGAGTTAACATAGTTAACCATGTTGTAATCATGAGATTAATGTAATTAATCATCTCATAATCCCCATATGTTGGGATTCTAAAGTTTTGTAGATACATTGTGTCAACAATGTCATGATGCCCGTTACCCAATGGTGACGTGTCATGGCATCAATGACACAAGTATTATGACATTAGAGGGCCATGTGTCACACAATGGTGGAGCCATGTGTCTCGTCGGTTTATCATATTTGGACTGAGGTTCAAATGGAAAATCACTGCCATGTTTCAATAGTACAACTGCAACATGTCAGGACATGTCATATCATGATATGAGGTGTTATATTGTAGACTTGGCATATGGAATATGTGTGTCGATGGTAGGACATGTTCGATGTAGATATTTGGGTTTGGCATTAGGCCTCGACCGTTAGATTTGATCATCATGAGATCTCATATGATGATTTCCCCTACAACCAAACTCAACTACCATCGTAGGTTATCATGGAACCTAGAGTACGATGGAACATCCATTCTCCATGCGTCGTATTTTTTATGGCCTGCCTATGTTTCCCTGATGTATCTCAACGTCGGGCTCTTTGAAGGTCTTATACCTCCCAACATATAAATATTTTTGAGGTCTGAGACCTTGATGTCTTGGTAGATAGGTGTCAACACCTGGTGAGGTTGGGTATCAGGAGAAATCGTAGTCGACATTGTGACATGGAAGAACCAATTCAAATGGAATGGATGACGTGGAGCCATGTGGCCATGAGGAATCGTTTTGGCGAATGAATTCCTAAATCTTTAAATGGCCATAACTTTTGATCCAGAGATTTGTTTTGAGAAAAATTATAGTCATTGGAAAGATATCAATGAGTAGAAGACGACGGTGTCCTTAAAATGATACTTGGAAATGGTTGAAGGAAGGAAAAAATTTAATACCCCATCCCTTAAAGGGGTACTTACGGGGTTGGGTGTGTTATAGGTGGTATCGGAGAAGGATACAACACTAGGCCTGGATGGGCCAAAGATTAGTTTTAGGGATGATATGCTAAATATATAGAGTAACTTGTTCAAATGATCTTCTCTACAATAAAATCTTGTTTATTATCTACACAAGTTCCTTGAGGGGAAGGACAACATATCAAAACCATACCTTGGAAATTCTGGTTGAATTTCAAGAGAGAAATTATGTTTTTCCTTTGTCAAACTAATAACTACTCTTACAGGAGTATGGATGTGCTAGTAAGACATGAATGTGAAATAAAGGAGTGGAAGAATCTTGTTATAGGAACTGCACATGAGTCTAGAAAAATGAATGTATTGGTAGTTTTAATGCTTCCTGTAAGTATGGGTTGGAAAATATTTCTGTAGTAGGATGGTTGTTTATGTAAGGGATAAGACTCTTGTGTTACATAAATATTCCCCTAAAGACAAGTTAACTTTACCTTGGATTACAGAACCCTAATACCAATAAAGAAAAACACAAGTGGACACTAACATCCCTTTGAATTTATTTTAACTAATCAGAAAGAGAAAGAGGGAGAAAAGGTGTGATGCACCTAGTTTCAAAGTTTTTCCTTGTTTATTCCAATCCAATATTGATATCCAAACTCCTTAGCGCAACTTGATACCTTCAATGAAATAGAAAACAAAAGGAAACAAATAACTCCTACTCTACAATATTAGATCAAACAAATTCATCTACAAATATTGAAGGAACAATAGACAAGCACATGCAACAATACACATGCTTAAAGGAAATAGGACAAGTATATTAAAATGAGAACCCAAAGATAATACTTACAAACATGGATGATGATGCAACACTCCTCCAAGATATCCTCTTCTATACCCTTGCATGAATCCCACAATCATAAGTATGATATTTCCAAGCTTCCTCCTTCCTCCTCTTCCCCATGAAAATCCATCAATATATGGGATTTGAAGGCTTAACCACCACGGAGAAGACCACTCACTAGATCCACTAAAATGAGATCTCCAAGATTTTTAGGGAGAAAATATCTCTCAAGGAATTTAGGGAGAAAATATATGTCAAGTATTTTAAGGAGGAAATATCTCTCAAGATCCACCAAATTAGGAATTTGGTTTGAGAAAATATCTCAACCATCCATGAGATTCTCAACCTCTCCTTGAGATTAGGAAACTAAATGTGAGGTGGATTCTCACACTAAATTAATTTCCTTTTTATGAATATTAATAAATAATTCAAGAACACATAGTATTTTTACCTTCATATAATATATTTCTCCTCCAGAGTGACTAGGGATTGTGACATATGTTATTTCATGGTGTCAAGGTGTATGCAACACTTAGCAAGGTTTGTATGACAATTTTACGACACTTACGACACTTAGGGTGAGGTATTTAAGTTTGGAATTTTGGTGTGTAATATATTTAACCCTAAAGTGTGAGGTTAAAAGAGAAATTGATGGATGAAACACTTTACAATTATTCAATGCAAGGGTGTGGAGTTGGAGAACCTGGAAGAAGCTGTAAAGAAACATCAAATGGTATTAATATATGTTCCATTTCTGAGGCAGGAATACCTATTCTCAAAATACGAGATGACTCAAAACATAGTCATTGACCTATACACTGCATATGCATGAAAAATATTGACTAAGGATATCGCCATAAAATATACAATGTGAATCCATACCTTCGTGACATGAACTCATTGTAGACATGAAAAATACATAGTGGAGGTACGAGATGATAAAACATAGACATGGACCAATACAATTTGGATCTATGTAACAATATATATATCAACATGCTCAAATGATCTCCTTCGTAGCCTAGGAAAAGAAGATAATAGAGTGAACGCTCAACCCAGGGTCTTCGTCTCAATATGAATGTGGTAGGAATATAGCCATGTGAATAGATGTTTTTATGTCAAACATGGTAGAAACCACTTGATTATCGATCATTGAGGTAAACCGTTAACAAGTGCAAGAGAAATCACCGATGATGTCAATGACTCCCAAGGTACCCTAGTACATTCCAATGAATATGAACAAATGAATTGAGGTCGAACATTTGTGGAATCATCTGATCAGAGGTCAATGATGTAAACCTACTGTTGGAAGTGAGGAGGCCTTCCATTGAGGCATGCAGGTCGCAAGATACTAACTGTTTTCTAAGTCTAATTCTCGGTTGATGTGTTGAATTTGACAGGAAAAGACTCGTCGAAGGAGGGCCTTGATGTATCCCCCATCATCGATAATAAATTAAAATAGGAAAGTGATGTAAGATGGTGAATCAAATGAGTATGGAATGACACAGGAAATGGAAACTGGAAACACTGCAGATGGATGGTTTGAAGTGACACTTCCCTTGAACATGATGAGGCACGATAACTGACTTGGCATCATTGACTCGACGAGTACCAAGAATGTAATGTGATGGAAATAAGAACACTCTTTGACTAGAAAAAAAGTATGGTGACACATGGAATTGATATGAATCATAGACAAATAGATTTCCAAACTGTAAGACGAGACGCAAATAGGTGCCATGTTCAAGGGAGACAATAGGTTTTATAAAGGATTCCCAAAAGCTTGATCCACTTCCTTCAATTTTTCCCCAAATAGATAGATGAGTACATATTTTTCATTTAATGAGCTCGAGGAGTGTAACAAATGATTGATATAACTCACCTTTGGTAAGTTCCTCTTACTTTATTTAACAAACTGGAAGAATTAAGGGTTCGTTCCCATATGGGTCCTTCAATCTGTAGTTTTTCTCCAGAATTATGTCTTGAGGCTGGAGACCTACCCCCCAATCATCATTTCCTCTGGTGACTCTTGTTCTCTCCTCATTTAGGTTTATGGTTACTAATGGAAATATTTTCACTAGGCGAAGGAAAAGAAGGTTCAAGTACTCGATCCAAAGTGTGAATCGTTTGTATTGGAGGGAATTTGTTTCATTTTTTAACGAGATTTACAGAGACGATGAACGATTCTCATTGAGACGAGGTACTACCAAAGGATGAGATGAATCGAAGGATTGTCATACCCGAGTTGAAATCATGTTCAATATGGAAACCTGCACGGTGGGAGGAGCAGAAAAGGGAAATTCCCCCATGAGTGAGGTATCATTGAGAATACCTACACCTACACTCTCAAAATTATTCAGCCCTAGAAAAGGGACATTATTTGCTGAGACATTGTTGGGATCTGTATTTGTATACTCAATTTGGTCAACAATGATAATATTTCGTTGATGGGGAAATCATAAGATACGAAAGATCGAAGATGCAACGACAGTCATTGCATAGAACCAACTATGACCAAGTAACAAATTATAATCCAGGGGCATGTCGACCACATCGATATCAACCAAAATAGTGTTACCCTTCAAATTCAGAGGGAAATATTGCAAGATTCCGTGAGGTTGGAAACCGTGCCATCAAACGATTTCAGGGTGGTAAGAGACGTGGTAAGTGTAGGAGAACCAAGGGATCTCCAACAAGGAAAATACATGACACAGGTGGAGGCTCCTTCATTCAAAACAATGTGATGGATGTTTTTTTCCACCAACCAAAACATGAATTTGGAAAGCTAAGTGGTGGGAGATTCTCTCTTTAAAATAATCCAGATTAAATGTAAGTAGGTTTGACTCCTCATTATCCATGGCTCCAATGGATGACAAAATGGTTCTACGTTGACTTGGACAATGTTGTATAACCTCGAGGGTTGACATAGCACAAGGTGTTTGTGCCAAATCTTCAACTATGTTGTATTCTTGGGCAGGCTCAATGCTGCATCATAAATTGGCTTGTCAATCTGAAGATGATTGGAATATAGAGGAGGAGTAGATTTAGAAGGTTGTTTGACAACCTTCTCTTTAGTATGATCACCTAGAGGAGTGGCATAAGTATTTGGATAAGTTTTGAAATTAACCGTCTTAAACATGTAAAACTCAGAGGCGCTCGTGGAAGCATCCCCATGGTGGGAATGACTTGGGTCGCCTCCTTGTGGAGGGCCAAAGTTTTGTGCAACCATATGTTTCTACTGAACTGGTTGGGAGGCACCCTTAAGATATTTAGCGAAAACCTCACGATGTGGGTAGTATTTCTTGTTGTGGTCCTCCCCATAAATCATACAAGAAGATTTAGGTTTCCTTGTCGGTTGAGTATCAACAGACTTAGGATTATCCTTCTCATTAGAACGTTTCTTGGATTTTTATCTTATTTTTCTTCTTACCTCTTGGTTTATGAGATGAGGTGGATTGGACCGAATTCATCTCAAAGGTTTGAGCAGGAGAGGAAGCAGTTGTGGTGTTTTGAATGAAACTAGGTTCCACAGTCGGTATTGACAGATCATTCAACAGATGAGGATCATTAGGGATCATATCCTAAAGTGTGTAAGACTAGGAGTAAAAAAGTTCCAAATACTATGCATAGTTGATATCTTGCTCCTCAGTAACTACGTTTCCCATAGCAACATCGTGGGTGATAGGAGGTAAGAGTGACATTGTAAAAAAATCCACAAGGAGTTGGTTCAGAATTGGATCTTTAATCAACCATATCCATTGTCTCCACTCATGAATATGATCAGATATGTGGGTGGAAGAGGATTTCCGAAGAGATGTCAAAAGTTTTGTACCAGTCTCGTACAGTATAGGTAACTGAAAATGCGCCAGGAAATCCATAGAAAGAGAGTTAATGTTGACAAAAGAGTTATGTGAAATTTCAATGTACCATTTTTCTACTGCACTTGTAAGTGTTCCCTGAAAAATTCTAAGATGAATGGAATCGTCCATCAAAGAGTTAGAATAAAACCATAAGTGGAAAGTCATAATATGATTGTTAGTATTTTCTTGAGGTTTTTCCTCGAATTTCAGAATGTCAGATGGTAATTTGGCAGGGATGGTGGGCCAAAACGGGGCATGAAGGATGGGATGAATTTTTAAATGTGAAAGATCTGGAAGATCTAACATAACCAAGAACTGTAGATGTCGGTTAGTTTTTTTATACTGGTGTTAACTATATTATGTAGGAACACTAGTAGGACTGTATCCAGGTTGTGGTGAGATGAAAAAAATAGATGGTCCTCCCATATAAAGTGGTTTTCCTATTTGTCCACCTGTGTATTGTGATTGAACAGATAGACCTCCTACATACTTCGGTTGACCTATTGGCCCCCTATGTATGGAGGTGGAAGGGACTATTGCATTGAATCGTGGGGTTTACATATTGATAGGGCATAGTTCCTTACAAACGAATGCTCGTCGGATTGGATTAAGTCCAAAAAGGATTCGCAAGTACTAGATATGGATGTATAGGGTACATAATAGTGGTAGTAGGGATATAAGGAATTGTAGGAGTGGTTTTCCCCCATGCTTGTTATTTTGCAACCATGTAGGTTTCCCCCCATAAAAACGTTTCCCTGCAATTGAAGGTTTCCCCTTAGCTGAAGGCTGGCCTCCAATGTAGGGAGTAATAATTTGTGATGTGTTAGATGGAGGTTAATTATCTTGTGTAATTGTGGTTGTGTGAACGAATTGAATACTAGCCATTCGACTGATGGGACGACCAAGTAAAGAAATTGACATATGCATGTGTGGAAAAAATGAAGCAAGAATATTACCTGACTCATGTGTAAGAGGAGATGAATGAGAAAGTGGTTGAGTCAGGGTCACCTAGGTCACCGATGTTTCTGGTTAAGAATAAGAACCAATAGTATAAACTATGAGAGTTGTGGAAAAAGATGAATTCCCAAGTCCTTAAGGAAAAACAAAAATCGGTGGGTTCATGCCAAAGGATGGTGTAGTGGTGGAATGAAGTGGTAAACAATAATAAGAATAAGAATCATTGTATCTCGTGGATGGTGGATAAAACAATGGTTAGCCAAGTGGATCAGTAAATAGAGGATTCACAAAATATGCCAAGATTTCTACGAAGGTTGGGACCGGTTCTTCAACGCAATGGCCACTTCTAGGAGCAACTCTCCCAATTTCATAAGTGTTATCTGTGATCACTACTTCATAAGAAAAATTATGTTGTAGTTCCTGAGTGTTGGGTTCCATACCTTGTATACTATGAAAAATATGATCCTAAGGCCAACTATGAAAGATAAAGAAACACACTCCTATGAAAACTAAAAGAAATCAACCAAGCAACAAAATATTTAAGGATCATCCAAATATGGGATATCAAGCCACCAACGAAGAAGTGAGAAGCAGTTACCCTGACCTCCACATAACAACGCTTCTCGGTGCAAACAACCCTTTCTTCCTGGTATCACCCTCCAAGGGTATTGAGAGTATGATACGACATCTACCCCATGTACTATGGGAATACCCCCACAGTCATCTCTGTAGGTATTGTTGGCCCTCGACCAAGTTTTGAGGAAATCTTGGTCAGGTTTGACCACTTTTTGGACTTCGACACAGTGATCGAGGAAGGAGTAACCAGGCGGAGCTGAGATCGTGGATCTCACTTGTTTTGTGGGATTTCTGGACTCATCATGGGTTTCTTAGGGTTTTGTAACGGGTTATGGGATGTCGACCCATGGGTTTACCCATGATTAGGCCTTTCTGTAAATGTTAAAATATAAATAAGTAAGAATGTAATGTAGAAAGGAGTCGATAGCTTGCAAGGCTAAGTGCAAGTAGTTATGGGTTTCTTAGTGCAACATACTATGTATGTAAGGCTCTGTGCTTGATAGAGGAGTTGGTTCTGTGCCTTGACCTAATTTTGGGAAGGTGGAAATGGCGCTTAGTGCATAGATCACTTGTCCGACGCGAAGTTTGGCTCTGTGTCTTAGTGCACAGGAGCAGATGAATGTAAGATATTGAAGCCTAATAAAGAAGAAGAAGTAGTTGGTGGATGTAGCCCCACACTGGGGTGAACCATGTATATCATGTGTTGATGGTTTTCTTTGTGCTATTATGTTTATATTGTGGATCTGCCTAGTGCATTGATTGTTATGTATGATAGATAGATCTATGAATGCGTAGTGCTTTATTTATGTTGAATGTGTTATATCTAACTTATCATGCTAAGTGCGATGTGTATTTTTTCAGTGTTACTGTGCCGATCTATTCTTAGGGTTTGTTCTGCGACATGAATAAAGTTGATAAACTAATGCATGTACTTTTTCAGTACTATATGAAGTAATCGTAATCACAGATTTGTGTCCCAGCTTGGTTACATACACCTAAGTCCTGTAACCCCCCTGCCTCTACCTCAGGTGAGACTTCGCCTGCTTCATAGGTGTTTCCAAAAGGGCTGGTAGTTAGGGTTTTTTTGGTGCGTTGTTGAAGCGTTGAACCCTGGGTCTGCCCATGTGCCAACAAATGGTTCCGTTTTCGGGACATGAAACTGTGATTGTTGGGAGATGAAGTAAAGAAAAAAGAAGATCTGTGCATAGATCTATTGTTGTAGTGTGTAGTACTCTACTTGACTTGTGAAGCTCTGTGCTAAGAAAGAAACCTGATTTGAAGAAATGAGGTAAGATCTTGAAAGAGGTAAAGCTTCATGCTTTGATAGAGTAAGATAAGTGGAAATTTTTGTTTCAAAAGCATTAATTTAAGTATGTTTAATAGATTTTGTCCTAGTTTGAAAGATAGGGTGTAGTTGGAAGAAAGAGTTGGTCTAAATAAATTTGATAGAAATAAAGAAAGATATGTTATTCCTATGCATAGAAAAAAAAATTGGACTAATAATTGGATGCAGGAAGATAGAAAGAATTTTTGCAGATTACAGGTCCAACACTGTGATCCTTTAAAAGAAAGAGAGGATTGAAATTATGTTATAACTACAGAAGACTGGTACATTTTTCTAAGGAATTCCCTGGTATAGGTCATATTTGTCTTTGTTGTAAAAGTTGTTGGTCATGAGGTTGAGGATTTTCCAAGAATGATTGATAAAGTTGAACAAATGAACATGAGACAAGAGAACTATGAAGGAAGTCAAGAGAATAAGAGCATCTTAAAGAATCATCAAGGGAAAGAATCAGAAAAAGTTAAGACTACATTAGAACAATTGAAAGAAATGATGAATGATTACAAAGATGTCAGTTTACCAGAGATCTTGAAAGTAAAACAACACATAAGTGAAAGAATAAGAGACTTCGACATAGACAACGTATTGGATGAGGAGACACAAGTGAATATTATGACAGAAAGCACTTGGGAAATTTTGGGGAAGCCTACTGTGGTACCTTCATTGGGAAGGATAGGCTTGTTCAAAGGAAAGATGATAACCCTATGTGAAAGAGTTACTAATGTACCTGTTGTTATTCATGGAACATCGATTGAAGAGGAATTTGAAGTTATTAAGTTTGTTGAGAACAACGACCCTTTCCCCCTTTTTATAGGTAAGACTTGGATTGAGAAAGATCAGATCAGAAGGAAAGAAGAGGAAGAAGCTAATGAAAGGAAAAAGAAAGAACTAAGGGATTTCATAGCTAGAAAAATAGATCAACTGATAGAAGAACGAGAAGTTGAGTCGAAGCAACATAAAGAAAGAGAATTAGTTGTCAGAGTTGAAATAACGCAAGAAGGTTTGAAGGACCTATCCATGCAAGAAGAACATATATCCACCCAGGAATTGATAAGAGAAGAGGTATTAACTTTCAACCCTTTGAGAGCACATCCGCAATGCGAAGTCACTATGCTAGGAGAAGATACGAATAAGAATGGAAAGAGATTTCCAGAAGAAGTTAGAGAGACTCAGATCACAAGAAAGAAAGAAAGGAAGCTTAGTAAGAAGAAAGCCAAGTTGGAAAAGATACAAGAAGTTAAATGGAAGACTTCGTAGGAGGCAGGTTTCCAGGATTTGAACCCCGTCGGAACAACAAAACCATGCAGAATGGGACTTCCCCCTAGCGAAGCTATATGACCGTTGGAGGTGCCCCAACCTTTAGAATGACGCTCTGGAACGGCTAGGAAACACATTTATGGGCGGATAGACCGCCATTGGACGTTGAAAAAACACCATAATGAACATATTCGCATTGATGGAAGCTATCTTGCATGTTGGAAGAATCTGTTATGATGCTCGCTTATTTAACCCGTTGGTCATTGCGCCGGGACCACTTCTCGCCATCCATGATTAACTAAGATATAGAATATTTTATTGTGTGTCGAACTGTGATTTCAGAACCTAGACCTCACCATCAGGTTTTACTCCATTTGTCCATTCGCCTACCCCGACCTGTCCGTTTAAAAGAGAGAATGTCGGACGAACAAACTAAGTTAGAGAAGTCCATCGAAGAGGTTCTTAAGAAGTTTATGGCTGATAGAGATATGTATGAAGGTGCTCAGGCATTGTCGACTAGGGGAATCCAGGCTTCCCCTTTGACTAGATGACATTCGGGCCGTACTAACCCCGCGACTGAGAAGCGAAGTGAGAATCACGATGATCTGGCTAATGCGAAGAAAATCCCGTCGATCTTACCTAATTATATCTCACCTTTGGCTGGCATGGTTAACCATGACAATATCGCACGAGACTTCAAGTACACATTGATCACCGCATACATTCCAAAGGGGATACGCATAGTTGGAAGCCAGTTGGGACAGATCCCTCTACTAAAGAACAACGATTTCAACCTTGGAGACATAAATATCTATGCCATGCTCACGCCCCATAGATATTTGACGAAGACCACTGGGAAGAATCCTTGCATCATCGCCTAGTCGTGGATAAAAGAGATGGCACAGTCCACGATACTTAACATAATGAAGATTCCTCATTTTAGTTGACATCATGAGGTTAACGCTTGCATTAAAATCCTCTTGTCGTGATATCATGCTGGATACCTGTGGCTCGATAGGTGGATTATTTTGGATCCGACGTTGATCCACTTAATTACAGGATTGAGCATACAGGGACCCGACCCTCAACAGTTCTACCTAGGGAAGAGCTTAGATCGCTCCCTGGCACAGTGAATTAAGGAAGCATACGATGAAGTTGAGAAGGGGAAGAAAGGATAGAAGGTAGACTCTATCCAGTATGGCACAGTGCACCTCGATTTCCTTTTCATAACTGGCAAGATTATAAGAAATGATCTCCCCACACAGGTCACCGGGTTCGTGGTGGACCTCTTAGGAAAATGCATGGAGGGGATGCAAATGAATTGGGCGAGTTACCTTGTCAATGAGTTTGAGAAAGATTTCCGCGAAGTGCAGGATCAGGGATACGAGTTCCACTTTAGCTAGCTACTTGTGTTGATTTCATTTGTCTCTTGGAAAATGCCCGAGGGAGCAACTTTTCCAGAAATTGAACCATCAAATAGATTTTCAACTATATTTTCTACATTATGGTACACAAATGACATGTCAAAAAAATGGCAGTAGAACACAGTGTTCCATGCCTACTATGAGAAACTAAATGTTTCCATAGAGTCATTTCCGTGCATGACACCGTGCACCTTGCACCAGTACAGACCGATAGCCGAGTTCTATGCAGATCCACATTTTATTTATATCACTGTGCGCAAGGATGAGAGAAAGGAAGAGTTACAGTCTTACTATAAGCTGATCGATGAAGACATGGAGCATATCACCAAGGAATGGCCAATAGAGTTTCTTCTACCGGCTACAGATGAAGAACTCTCCAATGTTGATATCATAGGAAGCTCCTTGGTCACTCGGGTTGAGCATGTTGTACATACCAACATGAAGAAGAAAAATAAAAAGGAGGAAGTACAGGATGAACAGACTGATGACGAAGACAATGCTTTTGAAGAAAATGGATCTGGCTCACTCGCAGGAGGAGATGAAGTAAATGAAGAAGGAGAAGGGGATGAAGGAGAAAATAAAGGAGAAGGTGAAGATACACCACTGAAGGATCCCCCTACTGAGATAGAAACACCAAATAAGAGGAAGGTTTCTCTGTAGAAACCCTTGACAACAAAGAAGACCCATGCCAGTAAGCCCCAACTAGAGGCTACGCTCACAGAGGATGATATTGGTCTAGTCTATGGAGCGATGGAGGATGCGTCTGAATACGTCTTGCAGATATATGGAGAAAACAAGGAAGAGTTGTATGTAAGGGTCGAGAAAGAGCTGAAAGAGATACAACGATCTATTCAAGTTATCAACGCAGTATCTACTGCGCCTTTCTCATCAGAGATTGCAGAATTGGGGGATGAGCCTGCCCAATTGAGAATATTAGTAGATGAAAAATAGGCTTGGCTTTAGAAAGTTCAAGAAGAAAAGGAGAAGGCTATAGGAGCCTTGAAGCAAGAGAAAGAGGAATTCTTAGAGAAACTACGAGTTGTGCGGTACTATGTAAGCGCTTATGAAAATGAGAAAGATGAGTTTCGGGTGATGCTCGAGGAGGACAAAGAGAAGATACAGAGGGAAACGAACCAACTTCCCATAGAGTAGACTGCGGTCAAAGAAGCGGTGAGCAAATAACTTCACTCCGTGCCACGCTTGGCACATGATGAACATGATTCAGTTGAGGTTCAAGTGGTGAAGCTCATTGAGGCCATCCAATAGCTTCAAGCAAGGATAATGGAGTTGGAGATTCAAGAAGTACCAAGCACTCCGCAGGAAGTTCACGATTAGAGGGAGGAAGATGCTAGGAATGAAGTTGGAAGGATCAAAGCCCTCTCCTTAGAATGTAAGCAGCTGAGAAACAAAAGTGTGTAGACTTATGAATGCCTCGTAGAAGATCTAGAGCTATGGAAACTAGAATCGCAACTACAGGAGGCACAATAGCATGCACTGTCAGTACAGCCACAGATGAAGTTACTTACTTCAGTTGAGAGAATGAAGATATCTCAAGAACAAGGTGCAGTCCAACAACAAATTACTGCCATCCAGGGTAGAGTAATGGAAGTCACACAGAGGCTACAACCGATGTAGGATGAATTCTACATGGTGGTTGAAGATATCGAAGGACAAGGCTCGCAACTGGAACAAGTGGTTGCGACAGAGGAACAACACATTGAAGGGATTGTTACAATGTAGATGATTTAAGATCTCATGGAGCAGGAGGCTCAGGCGAAGTAACAAGTTGAGGCAGCTCAAGCTAATCTCGAGGCCTTCAAAGAATCACTGCATAGATCTGAGTGACTCGAGATGAGTCACAGGTAAGTGTTGTGGGTCTATTGGACCTCGACCAATTTTTGAGGAAATCTTGGTTAGGTTTGACCATGTTTTGGACTTCGACGCATAGATCGAGGAAGGAGCACCCAGGCGGAGATGAGATCATGGATCTGATTTGTTTTGTGGGATTTGTGGACCCAACATGGGGTTCTTAGGGTTCTGTAACAGATTATGGGATGTCGTCCCATGGGTTTACCCATGATTAGGCCTTTTTGTAAATGTAAAAGTATAAATAAGTAAGAATGTAATGTAGAAAGGAGTCGATATCTTGCAAGGCTAGGTGCAAGTAGTTTTGGGTTGCTTAGTGCAATAAACTATGTATGTAAGGCTCTGTGATTGATAAAGGAGTTGGCTCTATGCCTTGACCTAATTTTGGGAAGGTGGATCTACTGCTTAGTGCATAGATCACCTATCCGGTGTGAATCTTGGCTCTGTGGCTTAGTGCGCAGGAGAAAATGAATGTAAGAGATTGAATCCTAATAAATAAGAATAGTCAATTGGTGGATGTAGTGCCACACTAGGGTGTACCATGTATATCATGTGTTGATGGTTTGCTTTGTGCTATGATGTTTATACTATGGATATTCCTAGTGCATTGATTGCTATGTATGATAGATAGATCTATGAATGCTTAGTGTTTTATTTATGTTGAATGTGCTAGATCTAACTTATGATGCTAATTCCGATGTGTATTTTGTTAGTGTTACTATGTCGATCTATTCTTAGGGTTTGTTCTGCGACATGAATAAAGTTGATAAATTAGTGCATCTAGTTCTTAAGTACTCTGTAAAGTAATCGTAATCAGAGATCTACATCCCATCTTGGTTACAGACACTTGAGTCCTGTAAACCCCCCTGCCTCTACCTCGAGTGAGACTTCACTTGCTTCGCAGGTGTTGTCGAAATGGCCGGTAGTTAGGGTTTTGATGGTGCATTGTTGAAGGGTTGAACCCTAGGTCTACCCATTTGCTAAAATGTACCTAGGAAATGACACTAAGGTTACCAACTTGCAGTCAGCCTTCGGGGGGTACAGTCGATAGTCGAGAACGAACATATGGACAGGATATCCAATTATGAAGCTCTTCAAGAGAACTAAAGACAAGTGGACCGGTAGGAATCTAGAGGACCTCAAATGGATTCGAAGTTCATGAAGCACTGAGACCAAATGAAGGCAATGGTTTCTCAAGAACAACCCCCAATATACGATTTTTCCACTATGATTGGTTAAGATTTTGAGGGGTAATCTTCACTACTCTCCCACACATGACCTCATGTTTATCCCCTATGTGAGAGGGGGTTCCCGGCTATGATTATAATAAATTTGGATTTATACGCTCTTTGGTGTTCTACATTCTGCTTAGTAGTCTTAGAAATTTTACTCACTTCACCTAGTCCAAATACCCTAATCCTAGGCTATTGTTGGTGTGCTGAAAACAAAAAATATTTGATTTTATTTTATTAGCGCGTGGTTGATTTTAATAGATTTTAACTCAAAGGGTTGACAATGATGAAACTAATGATGTGTAAGAGACTTGAATCCAAAAGAATGCATAAGAATGATATGACATTCTTTCTTTCTATGAATTCTACATATGGGAAGGAGAAGAGTTATATTCTTCTTAACACTATAAATCACTCAAAACAATGCAACTTTCAATTTCTGGGATCAATATGATGCCAAAATACCAAGAAAGTGTTTTCAAAAAATGAAATGCACATGGAAAACTATCTCTTTTTCCAAACATAAACCAAAGCAAACTTCCTAATGAATGCAAAATTTCTTCATTTGATTAACTATCCAATGAGATAT
The DNA here is from genome assembly GCA_009831015.1 of Picea engelmannii. Lineage (NCBI taxonomy): Eukaryota > Viridiplantae > Streptophyta > Pinopsida > Pinales > Pinaceae > Picea > Picea engelmannii. Next base: position 63,601 of record ML791915.1, read on the forward strand.
TCAAACTTTTCACTTCCTACCTTTCAGATGAAAGAGATCTATGTTCGATACAAAGAACTATGAGGAAAAAATAAATTAATCAAAGAACACTAAAAGTGATGAGAACTAAAAGAAAACAAGTAGGATATAACATGTTCAATCAAGAACTAAATGATGAAAAAGAGAAAGAAGAAAAACACTCACGAAAATCCTCAAACAATGAGTAGCAAGAAACATAAATCAAGATAGGTTTTCATACGAGTACTAATCATCCATAAAAGTGAGACGTTTCAAATGAAGACAATAAGTCTCAATACCAAGCAACCTTTGCAAACCTTAGCTGATGAACAATCCTAAATAGTCAAGCAATATGAAATCTTTATGAGACAAAGATCAAATAAACTCAAAAGGAAGAGTGAACCAAGGGATCATGTTAAACCAAGGGAATCACAACTAAGAGAAAAGTTTAAAACTCAAAGTATAAACAAGAATTAATGATAAATTCCCAATACTTAGCAAAACAAATTCAAGAGTATTCAAAGGTCTCTGAGAAAAAATCTCCTCAGGATTAGAATGAGAAAAAGTGAGCAAAAAACGGTAGAAAAACCCATAAAAGGAGATCAATGCTCCTGTTTCCAAAGGGACGGAGTGCTACAATGCTCTGATATACACTACAGGTGAATGTTGATAATATATCAACGCTTTGGTATGCACATTAGAGGAGTGATACCCTTCCCAAAAACTCAGAAAAAAGGCTAAAAACTCAAAACACTTTGCCAAAAACTCTCTAAAATATTGAATGAATAAGAGAGAAAGGGAAGTAGATCAGAAACAAACATCAAATAAGATCTAAAGGTGGGAAAAAGGTTAGATGGTCCAAGGAAAGACAACTAAATGTCCTTCCCCAACGGAGTTGCCAATTTATGTTACGAAAATATTCCCTTGCGGACAGGTGAACTTTCCCTTGGATTACCGACCCCTAATACGAAGACATAAAAACACAAGTGGACACTAACATCCCTTTGAATTTAGTGTAACTAATTAGAAAGAGAGAGAGGGAGAAAGGTGTGTTGCACCTAGTTTTGAAGTTTGTCATCGTTGCTTCCAATTCGAGCTTGATCTCCAAACTCCTTAGTGAAACTTGATACCTGCAATGAAATATAAAACAAAGAGAAACAAATAACTCCTACTCTACAAGATTAGATCAAACAAATTCATCTTGAAAGACTGAAGGAACAATAGACAAGCACATACAAGAATACACAAGGTTGAAGGAAATAGGCCAAGTATATTAAAATGAGAACCCAAAGAGAATACTTACAAACATGGATGATGATGCAACACTCCTCCAAGCTCTCCTTGTCCATACCCTTGCATGAATCCCATGATCACAAGTCTGATCTCTCCATGCTTCCTCCTTCCTCCTCGTCACCGTGGAAAGCCTTGATTATATAGGATTCGGAGGCTTAACCACCATGGAGAAGATCACTCACTAGATCCACTAAAATGGGATCTCCAAGATTTTTAGGGAGAAAATATCTCTGAAGTATTTTAGGGAGAAAATATCTGTCAAGGATTTAAGGAGAAAATATCTTTGAAGATCCACCAAATTAGGATTTTGGTTTGAGAAAATATATCAACCATCCATGAGATTCTCAACCTCTCCTTGAGATTAGGAAACTAAATGTGAGGTGGATTTTCACACTAAATTAATTTCTTTTTTATGAATATTAATAAATAATTCATGTGCACATAGTATTTTGACCTTCATATAATATATTTCTCCTCCACATTGACTAGTGATTGTGCCATATGTTATTTCATGGTGTTGAGGTGTATGCGAAACTTATCAAGTTGTGTATGAAACTTTTACGACACTTGCGACACTTTGGGTGAGGTACTTAAGTGTGGCATTTCGGTGTGTAACACCTTATGGAAAATTCCTTTTGGTTAAAGAAATTTGGTATAGATTGATAGAATCCTTATCAGTAATAATTACTTAATTAATAAAATATTAAACCCTATGTGTATGTATAACTCCTCACGATCAGAGGATTGATGGTAATTTTTTAAGGTTAGTTTACTTGACCTATAATGAATAAAATTTTCTACTGGAATGACCTAATTAAGAAAAGGAAAGAAGAGTCCTTTGGGTTGTTACTAATCCTCATAAAATAGGGGAAAGAAATTAAACATATGATCTAGTTTTTAGCTCATGGTTGTGTTAATAAGATTTAAGTGAATATTTGTCTATGCATGTGAATGAAAATGGGATACAGTCGAAGAACATATGCACCATGAGCATGGGTAAAATGCTTCGTGCATAAGGATATGATGTAATGAATAGTGTAATGGGTGCATGTATGAGATATGCAAATAGATATATGATAACTTGTAATTGGTTGTGAAATATAAATGTTGGTAATGATGCTACATGTAACCTTGAGAAGTAAGGCTAATATAAAGTTTGGTAAAGGAAGTTGGATTTAGGAATTTTATTGCGCTGGGTAACGTTGTAAATTACCTAGTTGTATCTTTGAATTTTATATACTTTTATAGAAGATGAGAAAGATTAAATTATTGTTGGCTATTTCCATGGGAAAGGGAAACATAAGTATGATTAAATCTGTGAGACTGATCATGTGGATGACTGTAAATCCTCATAAGAAAAGACTAATAAGAGCTAAGATTTAATGAATGTATGATAATAATATGAAATTTTTCAAGTGATGCAAATGTAAAATATATATTTATTTATGTATGCTAAAGGCATGGTATGACTGCTTGAGCAAGTAGATTGTGAGGCAAGATGTGTATGTTGGAAGATTGGTTGTTGTCATTGATGTCAACCCTAGTCATGGGTTTTGGACTGCAAGATTGATGAAGGTATTTGGACATGAAGGAAAATGCACATGCAGATACAACACCCATGGATGGATAATATACATCATGTTGTTTCCGGTGGTATGTGGCACGTCACGTGGATCCTCATGGTTGAGGAGAAATGAATTTTTGAAGATGACAAAGTGAATTGAAGAAGGAAGTACATGTAGGCCATGAAGATAATTAAAGAAAATAATTACAAAATAAGAAAGTGTTAGGTCAGCCCTAATGTTAAAAGGAAGTGATATAAATGGTATAAATAAATATCATTATACATTCATTTGATACAAGTTGAATTTCATAGGTAATAAGAAGAAAACAAGGCCGGATTTCAAGGGAGGATGAAGTCTTTTGGTGATGTGTTCTAAGGTATGTTAGTTTTAGGTCATCTTACCATTTTTTCTATAACTTTTTTTCTAGAACGATTTAGATGGTTAAATCACTATGGTATTTAGAAGACATATCAAGGTACCTCTGGTAAATATTTTAGCTCTTGATTCACTATAATTATGGAGATACACTCTGTGGAAGATAGGGTTTTTGACCAGTCCTGAAGCTAGTCAATAAACAAGTGTTTTGGGTAAAATAGTCATAAATTCTTCATACAGAATCCAAATGAAGTGGGACCACTTGCATTGGAAATAATACAAAATGTAGTTTCTTTTTTGAGAGTTTCAGAATCAGATGTTAAATATTGAGCACGAGGCATGTTGTACAAGTTGGGTCTTCTAAATAGACCGGAATTGAATAAAGTCTACCATTCTTTCTATAACCTCTTTTTGGGGAGGATTCAAGGAGTGAAAATTGGAGGAGTTTTAGAGAATACATTGATTAATATTATCTACAGGATCAGCGTACTCCAAGAATTGAAGAATTGCAGAAATTGAAGAAGTCTCAAGAAACATTATCAGGTTATATGTGATGATTGGTTGATGGTGATGATTTAATGTAAAGTTTTATTATCTCTCATATATTCTTGGGTGGAAGGAAGGGGAAAGGATGGAGAGTTCAACTCTCTCTTGATATTGGAGGATTGTATATTCATCTTGGAGGTTTATCCCTCCGTTTACATTTGGAAGTTGTAGCTACCTTTGGAAGTCATTACTTCCCTTGAACAATAACTACTGATTATTTCTCATATATTGTTCATGGTGTATTGTGGTGTATTGGTGTAACTCTTATACTATTGTTCATTGCTCATTGGATATAGTTGAATGGTTTAAGTATAAGTTGAAAAAGGTTTTAAATTATACTTGATATTGATTCACCCCCCTCTCAGTATCAATAATTGGTATCAGAGCGGGTTACCTTCAGTACAGTAAGGGTTCTCAGTTTCTTTAGGATACTAAGCTTTGAAGAAACCAAAGACTACAGCTCAGAAGGAAGAAAAAAGGAACAACAAATTGGCAATAGATACCATCCTGGATGGATTGACAGATTCAATGAAATCCAAAGTGGGATCATGTGCATCATCAAAATAGATTTGGGAAAATCTACAAGACATTTATGTAAGGTTTACCTTCAGTACAATTTAACCACTGGAAGGAAGATCCTAAGAAGAAATGAAAGACAAAATTCCAAATTGGATTCCACTATTTGATGGAAGCAATTTTGAATACTGCAGTAATAGAATGGAAACTTACTTGAAAGATCTTGGGGAATATGTTTGGTTCTCAGTTGCTTCAGGATACAATGATTTGAAGAAACCAAAGACTACATCTTAGAAGGAAGAAAAAAGGAACAACAAATTGGCAATAGATACCATCCTGGATGGATTGACAGATTCAGTGAAATCCAAAGTGGGATCATGTGAATCATCAAAATAACTTTGGGACAATCTACAATACCTTTACGTAAGGGTTACCTTCAGTACAGTTTAACCACTGGAAGGAAGATCCTAAGAAGAAATGAAAGACAAAATTCCAAATGGGATTCCACCATTTGATGGAAGCAATTTTGAATACTGGAGTAATAGAATGGAAACTTCTTGAAATCTCTTGGGGAAGATGTAATATATGTAAGGGAAGATGCAGAAGAAGAAAAAGAAGAAGAAATTGAAGCAAATTACAACATCTCAGATTTCAATGAAGAAAATAGAGGTCAGTTCTTTTGCTTTAATTTTTAAGGAGTAGGTCATGTTGAATTTGAATATCCTCATCCAAGGATTGAAAGAAATGACACTGAAGAAGAAAATTCCAATGAAGAAGAAGAAAATCATGAAGAAAAAATTATTCAACAAGAAGATGAAAATCTTAAAAAATTGAAGCATGTTGAGATTGAAAATAGAAAACTCAAAGGCACCTGTCTCATCACAACCATAATGAAGTCTAAAACAATACTGTTGAACAAGTTAACCATTCCCTTAAATTCAAAAAATATACCATTCATTGTTGTAGTAGCTAACCATGCTCTGCTGACTAGTAATAAATTGAACAACAAAACTAAATATACAGATGCGAAAGAAAATGGACCATCAACATATTTTCCTTTCTTAATAGGGAAAACATTAACCAAAGGAATTGTTCTACTTTAAACGATAGGATTTAAATATGGATCCTAGATACTAGCATTAACTAGCATGTGCCCTATAGTGACAACTGTCGAACTCACCTTTATTTGATGAGCTCTCACAATGAACTCAATGCCATTATTGAAGAAATGATACTTGTTCTGTTCCATGTAGAAAATGGTCTTCCTATCATACAAGTATGGACTTCCCAAAACCATCCTGCAGCTTTCAAGTGGAGCCATGTCTAACTCTACCTCATCAATGAAACTAGATGTGATCGCGAAACATAACTTGTATTGCTTAGTTACCTATACTTGAGAATTATCACAAATTCATCACAAAGGATACAATCTCGGATGAAGTCTAGTTTCCAATCCCAACTTCTGAACAACTTTCTTTGAGATAAGATTCACTTGTGATCTACTATCAATAAGTGTATCAATCTTGGTGTCATTCTATACAACTCATAAATGAAGTGGTTTGTCCATGTGGCACCCAGTAGCTGGTCCTTGTGTCATATGGTGGTAGTGCCAAGTGTCACACCAATTTGACACATATAAGCATGAATCCATGAAGGAAACTTGAGCCACATTTCAACTTGTGAGAGGACCCTTACACCAATATGACATATCTCAACGTCAGACTTTTGGGAAGTATTATACTTCCCAACATACAAGAACTCACTAAGGTTCACAATCCACCGAGACAAGGATCGTATGTCTATTGATCAACGATTTCATCTCCACTGTCTATACCTTAAACCCAATACTATGCTGATATTGTGAAGGAAACCATGGTAGCCATCAAATTTAGGCGTGCAATATCTCAACTGTATATCTCATAGATCTATGATCCCAAGAGTTAACATAGTTAACCACGTTGTAATCATGAGATTAATGTAATTAATCATCTCATAATCCCCATATGTTGGGATTCGAAAGTTTTGTAGATACATTGCATCAACAATGTCACAATGCCCGTTACCCAATGGTGATGTGTCATGGCATCAATGACACAAGTATTATGACATTAGAGGGCCATGTGTCACACAATGGTGGAGCCATGTGTCTCGTCGATTTAGCATATCTGGACTGAGGTTCAAATGGAAAATCACTGCCATGTTTCAATAGTACAACCGCAACATGTCAGGACATGTCATATCATGATATGAGGTGTTATATTGTAGACTTGGCATATGGATTATGTGTGTTGATGATAGGACATGTTCGATGTTGAGATTTGGATTTGACATTAGGCCTCGACCATTAGATTTGATCATCATGAGATCTCATATGATGATTTCCCCTACAACCAAACTCAACTCCCATTGTAGGTTATCATGGAACCTAGAGTATGATGGAACATCAATTCTCCACGCATCTTATTTTTTATGGCTTGCCTATGTTTCCCTGATGTATCTCAACGTCGGGCTCTTCGAAGGTCTTATACCTCCCAACATATAAATATTTTTGAGGTCAGAGACCTTGATGTCTTGGTCGATAGGTGTCAACACTTGGTGAGGTCGGGTCTCAAGAGAAATTATAGTCAACATTGTGACATGGAAGAACCAATTCAAATGGAATGGGTGACGTGGAGCCATGTGGCCATGAGGAATCGTTTGGCGAATGAATTCCTAAATCTTTAAATGGCCATAACTTTTGATCCAAAGATTTGTTTTGAGAAAACTTATAGTCGTTGGGAAGATATCAATGAGTAGAAGACGATGGTGTCCTTAAAAGGATATTTGGAAATGGTTGAAGGAAGGAAAAAATTTAATACCCCATCCCTTAAAGAGGTACTTACGGGGTTGGGTGTGTTATAGGTGGTATCGGAGAAGGATACAACACTAGGCCTGGATGGGCCAAAGATTAGTTTTAGGGATGATATGTTAATGATATAGATTAACTTGTTCAAACGATCTTCTCTGCAATAAAATCTTGTTTATTATCTACACAAGTTCCTTGAGGGGAAGGACAACATATCAAAACCATACCTTGGAAATTCTGGTTGAATTTCAAGAGAGAAATTATGTTTTTCCTTTGTCAAACTAATAACTATTCTTACAGGAGTATGGATGTGCTGGTAAGACATGAATGTGAAATAAAGGAATGGAAGAATCTTGTTATAGGAACTGCACATGAGTCTAGAAAAATGAATGTATTGGTGGTTTTAATGCTTCCTGTAAGTATGCGTTGGAAAATATTTCTGTAGTAGGATGGTTGTTTATGTAAGGGATACGATCCTTGTGTTACATAAATATTCCCTTAAAGACAAGTGAACTTTACCTTGGATTACAGAACCCTAATACCAAGAAAGAAAAACACAAGTGGACACTAACATCGCTTTGAATTTATTTTAACTAATCAAAAAGAGAGAGAGGGTGAAAAGGTGTGATGCACCTAGTTTCAAAGTTTTTCCTTGTTGCTTCCAATCCAATATTGATATCCAAACTCCTTAGTGCAACTTGATACCTTCAATGCAAAAGAAAACAAAAGGAAAAAAAGAAATCCTACTCTACAATATTAGATCAAACAAATTCATCTACAAATATTGAAGGAACAATAGACAAGCACATGCAACAATACACGTGCTTAAAGGAAATAGGCCAAGTATATTAAAATGAGAACCCAAAGATAATACTTACAAACTTGGATGATGATGCAACACTCCTCCAAGATCTCCTCTTCTAGACCCTTGCATGAATCCCACAATCATAAGTATGATATTTCCAAGCTTCCTCCTTCCTCCTCTTCCCCATGAAAATCCCTCAATATATGGGATTTGAAGGCTTAACCACCATAGAGAAGACCACTCACTAGATCCACTAAAATGAGATCTCCAAGATTTTTAGGGAGAAAATAACCGTAAAGTGTGAGGTTAAAAGAGAAATTGATGGATGAAACACTTTACAATTATTCAATGCAAGGGTGTGGAGTTGGAGAGCCTGGAAGAAGCTGTAAATAAACATCAAATAGTATTAATATATGTTCCATTTCTGAGGCAGGAATACCTATTCTCGAAATACAAGATGACTCAAAACACAGTCATTGACCAATACACTGCATATGCATGAAAAATATTTGATGCAGGAGCATCGCCAACTCATCAAGCGAGCCAACGCGGAAGCAGAAGACAGCTGGATAAGCCAGCAGAAATTTTGAAAACACCTTGAAACTGTTGCACGAACATTAATGAGGAAATTTAATGAAGCACACTTGTATATTGTAATCAGACCTTGAGCGCCCTGCTCTCGTTTGAAGTAGATAGAGGCATTTATGTTGAGATCAAATAGGTAGATAGAAATTAAATATTAGATTGGACAGTTTTAGAAGAGAGAGGGAAACAGGATATAGACACCCTCATTGTGAATTTGTATGATGGAATTCAGGAAGAGAAAGAGCATGCAGAGAGCTGTGTAAGAACACCCATGTACAGGTCTTGAATTAATAGAAGGAAATTGATTCAAATCCATGGCGTTGTGTTATTCTTTGTGTATGTATGTTAATTAAGATGCTCTTGAATGTTTGCTTCCTGTTATGCATTTGCTGTTGTGATGTATTTATGATTTCATGATTTGAGTGAAGTTTGAGAGGAAATAGGAATGAGTTTCAATTGTTACTCTATTTGAGCTAGAGAATTCCTGCAAGGAGTGCAGTTGAAGTGTCCACAAGGAGTGTGTTGACAGAAGGTTCAGATAGAGATAACTTTTGTTCTCATTCACCCACAAGTGCAGTTGGGCACCGGAGCCGTGCAAGGAGTGCGCAGGCCGAGTGAAACTTCAGGGTTGCACACCTGAGGAAAGTGTTTAAAGACTGTTGCTGCAGGTGTGCACAGAGTCGAGGGTTTTCAACACGAAGACGTGGTTGAAGGTTGCCGCAAGGATTGTGTGCAAGGGACTTCTGAAGGAATTGGAAGTCGTGGAAAAGATGAGGAGCGATAAGGCCTCATAGTTGTTGAAGGAAAGTTGGTCAAAGTTGTGCTTTGAAGGTTGGTAAGAAGCATTGCAAGCTTGCATGCAGGTGCACGAGTTCCGTGGAGGAAAACTCAGTCATTCCGCAGATTTCTCAAAGGAGGAATGGACAGTCGACATTCTCCGAGGAGGATTCGAGACATCCCGTGAGCTGACGAATCTCACCAAGGTGCAGGGGAGATACCGCAGGCATTCCCGAGAGGTTAAAAGCGCAGGAGGGGGAGAGTCGTTGATCCAATTCGGTCAGGGCCGTTGGATCTACACGTACATCGTGTATTGGGGTTCGGAGTATCGGAAGTTTCGAAGACAGGATACTCTTGCAATTTGAAATCGCGATACGTGATTTCCTGACAGTTAAAAGATACCGTGGGCCACAACGGAGTTAGTGGAGGACAGGTGGCACGAGTTATCATAGTTCAGGGAAAGTAAAGTCCCGAAACATTTGGCATTAGGATTCGCGATTCTGCGAAGTCCGTAACCCCGACGAGGTGACGGGACCATTGAATAGTCAAACCACGTGTGCATCGGAGCATCGACACATTGTGGTTCGGGGTTCGGTAAATCCATTTGCTTGATATCGCGAGTGGTGAAATCGCGATAGGAGAAATCCTGATAGGGTAAAGGAAGGGTCAGCATTGACTTCCATCGCGGTTCAAAGATCCGAAACACCAACGCTTGACCATAGACCTCGCGATACCACGAAGTCCGATTCCCCGATAAATAAGAAGGGGGTCGCGTTGAAGAGTTCTATGGGTGTAGATTTCCTGATAGGGAAATAGAAGAATATTTAAGTTCTTTGGGCCGATAAGGGAGAGAATATCCTATGAATGGATGTGCCCTGTGGAGCGCACCTGTGTCAGTTTGGTATCAGAGCCTTGTTCTTGTCTGTATATTTCAAGAAAGAGAGGCAAGAGATAGAGAGTACTCTGATACATGTCATTTTTGTATCAGAGCATAGAAAGACTCTTTTCTTTCTGTAGCAGAGAAGAGGAGAATTCACCATGCCGCCCAGGAGAAGGGACACAAAGTCACCCAATCCAGAGGATAGGGAAATGCAGCAACGAAGAGGCAGGCAGATGGCAGATCCAGCCATAGAAATACAAATGCCTGATCTCTGAGCTAGACTCGAAGACATGGAGACAACGCAAAGACGCAGAACCAGTGCAGGGGATCTTAGTGATTCTGAGAGAGAAGATGAGGCTGAACGAGAGGAAGAAGTTGCAGCCGAAGATGCATTAGACGAGCGTTTGATCAGAGCTATTGCCAGGATGGGTGCAAGAGAAAAGATGGACATTCCATTTTACGAGGGAAACTTGGATGCAGAGGAGCTTCTATACTGGATTAGAGCTCTTGACACATACTTCGACTATGAAGATGTCGAAGAGGACAAGAAGGTTAGAAATGTTTTCATGAGATTGAAAGGACATGCAACATTGTGGTGGGATGAACTACAAGCTGACAGACACTGCAAGGGAAAGCAGAAGATTAAGAGCTGGGACAGGATGATCGCAAAGATGAAGGCAAAATTCATCCCCAGAGACTATCAAGTTAATATGTTCAAGAGAATGCAGAACCTAAGATAGAAGATGATGACAGTGAAAGAATACATTGAAGAATTCTACAGACTAAACATCAGGGCAGGTCATCGGGAGAGCGATGATGAGAAAGTTTCCAGATATATGAATGGTCTGAGATATGATATCCAGGATGAGATTGTTGTAGGAAAATCTCCCTGCAGACAGGTAGATCACCTCTAAGGCTTAACCTTAACCCTAGACAGAAAAATGCTTAACGTGGACACTGACTTCCTTTCAAATCCATCTAAACTAATGCATGAGAAGGGAGGATAACGGAAGTACCTTTTAATCGACGTTTGTCCCTGTACACTCCGAGTTGCGCTCCAATCCTTTGCTCCTCGCTGAGGTCTGTGGACAAAAAAATATACGACCACTTCCTACTCTATTGACATTAGCTTGAAAACAGATCTATCACTAAATGATAAGTTCATGTAACATCAGACACAAACTAGAAAGAAACAGGCCAAGCGTGTCATATTAATGAGAATAACGATAGCAGTACTTACAATCATAGATGTGAATGCGACAGCTTCGTCAAGTCCTCTTCGTCTAACCCTTGCCTGAAAGATCCACAACCTGGATAACAACAAATTTACTGATCACTCTCCTTTGGCTAACTGTCAGTTTCCTCCAAGCATGTGTTCAGTTCTTCCTCCCCCTTTTTCCACCATCATGGAGCCTGTTTATATAGGTTGGGAGGGGTCTAACCTCTTGAGTTATGTTTAGAACCAGTTAGGAACCATCTCCTTGGATCAGGGATCTTTCAATGAAACCAAGAACTCGAGCATAACTGCCTTCTAATCTCGAATGATCTCCTCCTCATTCAACTCAACGGGCTAACAATTTACCCAGAATAGGGAGCGCTCCCCCAAAAGGGGTATCAGAGCGTTGTAGCGCTCCTGGTGTGCCTTGGAAAAGATCCAGCGCTCTTAAGGTGAGCAACGCTCCTCTAGAAGGGCCTAAAGGGAATTATAACGCTCCTTGAACTATAGTAGAGGAGCGCCAACGCTTCTGCAGCTATAGTAGGGGAGCGTTCCCCCTCCAAATCAGTGTTTCAGGGCCTCTTTCAGGTGTCAAGAGTTATTTGATTCTAGTAGATCAGTTCTTGATCTTCAAATCAAGCATATGATGTGTCATAAGTGCTTTCTTAGCGTCGTTATCACGGTATCATGTCTGAACATTGTTTGCGACACTAATAATAAACTTGCGACACTTGCGAAAGTTGTAGGGAATATGCGACACTTACGACGACTGATAGGGACAATGTGACACTTATCCATCTAAGCAATTTTGACGTGTAACATAATTCCCCCCAAAGTATGAAGTCAGAAGATGCGAACTGATGACTGGAATGCTTTGTAGACGCTCAAGCAAGGGTATAGACTCGGAGAACCTGACGAAAGCTGCACACAAACATCCAACAAATATCATGACATATTTCAAAACCCAAGGCAGGCATACCTATGCTTGGATGATCAAGATTTCAGATATGGCCGCCATAGTATACACTGCGGATCCATAATCGTATTGGTAACAAAAAGGTATAGCCACCGAATATACAATGTGGGTCTATACTTTGATGACTCAGACTGATCGTAGCCACGAAGAATACACAGTGGATCTACGAAATGACAAGACATAGCCATGACCAATACAAAGTGGATCTATGTAACAATGGACGTGTTTTGTGTCCAGAACTCCTTCGCAACCTGGGTGAAACATATAGCAAGGTGAATTACTCAACCCAGGGTCTTCTAAACAATCCCTGCATGATACGATTCTAACCATGTGAATAGATGTCTTGGTGTCGAACATGGTAGAAACCACTTGATTACCGGTCAATGAGGTAAACCGTTAACAAGTGCGAGGGAGATCACCATTAATGTCAATGATTCCCAAGGTATCTTAGTACATCCCATCGAACATGAATAGATGAGTTGAAGTTGAACGTTCGTGGAATCATTCGATCAGAGGTCAATGATGTAAACCCGCTGTCGAACGTGAGGAGGCCTGCGATTGAGGCATGCAGGTCCCAAAGTACTGATTATTTTCTAAGTCTGATTCCCAGATAATGTGTTGAAGTCGACAGGAATAGACTCATCGAGGGAGGGCCTTGATGTATCCCCCATCAACGACACGAAACAGACATAGCGATGTAATTGGTGGATCGAAAGAACATGGACTAACACGGGTTTTGAGACGAAATATTTGGGATGGTTTACTCTCGGAGTGGATACTTCCCTTGAACACTAAGGCACAACAAAAAAACATGACATGGACCAAAACTGTGCAATGGATACTGTGACTTGCGTCGAGTGACCCAAAGGAGTGAAAGGAAACTCAAAGGATTGGCTCAGTGCAGAGGTTCGGCAGATAATGATATATGCAAAGTGACAAAGTGTCGTGTTCAAGGGCGACTCTAAGAAGTGCTAGATGGTGTTCTCAATAGACTGCTTGGCTTGCTCCTTTCAATTTTTCCCCCATCCAGATAGACGAGTACCTCTTTTTAATTTATCGAGCTCGAGGAGGATAACACATGGTCGATATAACTCACCTTCGGTAAGTTCCTCTTCCTTTGTTTAATGAACCGGAAGAAGTAAGGATTCGTTCCCATATGGGCCTGTCGATGTGTGTTTTAACGAGCCCAAAGACAGAAAACTCGAAGGTTTTTCGGGATTATAGAGTTTGGAAAAACACTTTAAAAGAGAAATCTCTCAGTTCCTTTTTCGTACAATAGTCCATCGATACCGAAAAAGGGTTAAATTATCGCTCGAAAGACGCCATTTCTAACCTTTTAACGAGTGTGAAAGGAAGTAAGATCACTCGACAATCTTTTCATATTTAGAGAGTCTGAAAAGGGTTTAAAGGAGACTCCAGGGGGGTTCCTTTTTCGTATGATCGTATCCGTATGGGTCCGAAAAAGAGATAAAACTTTACCCGGTTACGTTCTCATATTGTCGAGCTCGAGAACGAACTAAGACTGTGCTCGTAAACATGACAAGGTGGAAGATGTATTAGAACTGCCAATAAGCCTGCACTGTCAGAAACTAAAAACAGGGATTAGCGAAGCCATTTTCACCATTAGAGAAACCCAAAATGACCATAGCTTATGAAAATGAAATTTTATATATATCAATTGATTTGAAAAACTCATTTACCATTTCATTTGCAAGGATTTTGTGGAGTGTTGGAGAATCTCAATTGGAGCCAAACTTGTTCTTCTCGCTGCCGGAGCTACGGTTGATCGTTTCGCACACCGTTCGAACCAGGTAGGTGTTCATTCTTTGCCCTTTCAATTGTATGGTTCCAAGTTGATCTTTATAGCATTATTAATTTAAAACACAAAGCCCTAGGTTGTTCATTTTGAACCAAATCGACCTCCTTTTAAAAGTTCATAAAATGGGGGGAATTATTCACGAAAATGTATTGGAAAATGGTGGTTAAGATGATTACACCTTAACTATGGGTTAGATCGACCATTTTGACCAAACAATTTTGCAAAAACTCCCCTCATGGGCCCACACACCCCCTCACAACGTTTTTCATTTTTATCACATTTTAATCATTGTTTAGTGAATGTTTAAGGGTGTGGTGGTTAAAAATGATGATTGGTTACCTTTAGATGTCATGGGTATTTGTTTTCATGCTTTAAAATGCTTTTTGAAAATTGCCGAAATCACAAAAATGTGGGGAATGATGCAAACTTTGAATTTTTGTTTTGTAGATATATTCAGCAATCATGATCGAGTGGAAAGAGCGGGAACATGAGATGGATGATATAGCCTCTCTACGGAGTCCCCGTACGCGGGCTGCTTTGAGGGCCTGCAGATTACTCAAGTTTTTCAAACTACAAAAAATGAAGAGCGAGGTTCTACTTCTTGAGCATGTCATTGGTCTTTGGGACATCACGGAACAGGGATTCCGTATTGGTACACAACTCTTGACCATCGAGTTGGAAGATGTGTACTTTCTGACCGGCCTCTCGAAAAGAGGGGTCCCCATAGCTTTTACAGTGCAGAGGGCATTACCTGAGCAGGTGGATGTGTATCTGGCACGTCATTGTGTTTCGGGAGCAAGGTTGGTAGGGGGCAGGATCCCTATCAAGGATATCCGGGATCTGTCTCTTCGATCCATACTGTTTTCTATCACTAGTGCGACTGGTAGCACTAGTGCTCATTTGGCTTCGATGTCACAGGTGGCCTATGGTGTTCAGTGTTTAGAGCCAACACTGTTCAACAGGAGTGCGGCGTTCCTTCGGAATGTGAAGGAACAAATTTCTCGGTGCAAGAACGACCAAAAATAGTTTGGCTATGGCTCATTCTTAGTCTCGTTTTTCTTGGAGCGCATCCCTCATATGCAGCCTCAGATCGTGCTGGTAGTACGACCAGTGGATGAGCCTCGGATGGAGAGGTGGACTAGCTTATCTCTGATGTTAGTTTCGGAGTCAGAGTTCCGTTTTACTGGTGACTTGTTCGGCTGGTTGAGGCGGCAGTACCTCTGGATTGAGGACTTCCCGTATGCTGATGTGGAATTCCGCGGGAGTATGGATTTGATTCTGCCCGAGGGGGAAGATTGGGATGAGTCAGGTAAGAGACTAAGTCATACCTTGTCTAGTTTGTTTTTATGTTTTTGGTGTATGTGTATTTTTTTTTGGGTATGTAAGAGAGTGTTTAACAGATGTTTTGTCTTCAATGTGCAGACAAGGGAGCAGTGCACCCAGCGGATATACCAGTGCTAGGACGTCGTGGCGGTGTCCCAGTTGTAGCAAACCCAGCAGTACCGGTGGTGGGCCTTCGGGAGGTTGAGAGGAACCTCCAAGGCCTTACGATGGGTATCCCTCCTCTGCGGAGAGGGGACGCGCCTTTACATTTGCAGCGACACACTGTGGGGGTGCCAGAGAATATCAATTCTCTGTTGAGGCGCGTAGTACGTGCAGTATTATGTTATTCACAGCACAACGTAGTGCGAGGAGATTAGATTTTCCCCGAGATCATGTTTTTTGTACGCCTTGTCTGGCGAAGTTGTATGGG
>ML791915.1:87097-104155 GCA_009831015.1 Picea engelmannii
TCGTAGCAATCAAACGAAAAACGAAAGAAAGGAAGCAATCAAAGAAGAACAAACTTCACACCCAAAAAATAAGAGTTGAAGAACAAATAACCTTGACTGAAAACAAGATACAGCGGTCTGTAGACCTTTGATGACCTTCACCAATGTTTCGCTCAATTGAAGAGAAAAGAAAAGCTATGCATAGGTTCCAAGCTTCACTCAACAGGAAAAACTCAATGCAAAAAGGTGAAGAAGGTTACAAGATCCAATCAACAAGGTGTTTATTCCTCAAAAAGACAGATGTCAAACTAAAAGGGAAGACAAATTGACTCACTAGATCACTCAGCTGAAGAGCCACAGAGGCAAACCCTGAAAAATGCAATTGTGGAGGGTTTTTTGGCCAAAAGGGGGCTGACGCTCTGTTGCCAAGGGAAAAGAGGGTTATAGCGCTCTGTGTAAGGCTTCTAGAAGCGCTGGTGCTCTGATAACACTAGGTCAGGGGCGCCAGGGTCTAAAAGTCCCAGAAATGTCAAGAAATTTCAAAAATTGAGATCTGAGCTTAACAAATATGCTGAATGTAACAAGGTAAGGAGCCAATCAGCTCATGAAACTAACCAAAGAGGGGTAAACCAGGTCTGAAACAATCAAGGGACAGAACAAGGTCAATGAGGAGAAAAATCAAAACAAGAGGTTTCGATTCGAGGCTATCTCCCCAGTGGAGTCTCCAGTTTCTGTTGTAGGAAAATCTCCCTGCGGACAGGTAGATCACCTCTAAGGCTTGACCTTAACCCTAGACAGAAAAATGCTTAACGTGGACAATGAATTCCTTTCAAATCCATCTAAACTAATGCATGAGAAGGGAGGATAACGGAAGTACCTTTTAATTGACGTTTGTCCCTGCACGCTCCGAGTTGCGCTCCAATCCTTTGCTCCTCGCTGAGGTCTGTGGACAAAGCAAGATACGACCACTTCCTACTCTATTAACATTAGCTTGAAAACAGATCTATCACTAAATGATAAGTTCATGTAACATCAGACACAAAATAGAAAGAAACAGGCCAAGCGTGTCATATTAATGAGAATAACGACAGCAGTACTTACAATCATAGATGTGAGTGCGACAGCTTCGTCAAGTCCTCTTCGTCTAACCCTTGCCTGAAAGATCCACAACCTGGATAACAACAGCTTTACTGATCACTCTCCTTTGGATGACTGTTAGTTTCCTCCAAGATCATAAGTTTCATGTGTTCAGTTCTTCCTCCCCCTTTTTCCACCATCATGGAGCCTGTTTATATAGGTTGGGAGGGGTCTAACCTCTTGAGTTATGTTTAGAACCAGTTAGGAACCATCTCCTTGGATCAGGGATCTTTCGATGAAACCAAGAACTCGAGCATAACTGCCTTCTAATCTCGAATGATCTCCTCCTCATTCGACTCAACGGGCTAACAATTTACCCAGAATAGGGAGTGCTCCCCCAAAAGGGGTATCAGAGCGTTGTAGCACTCCTGGTGTGCCTTGGAAAAGCGCCAGCTCTCTTAAGGTGAGAAGTGCTCCTCCAGAAGGGCCTAAAGGGCGTTATAACGCTCCTTGAACTATAGTAGAGGAGCGCCAGCGCTTCTGCAGCTATAGTAGGGGAGCGTTCCCCCTCCAAATCAGTGTTTCAGGGCCTCTTTCAGGTGTCAAGAGTTATTTGATTCCAGTAGATCAGTTCTTGATCTTCAAATCAGTCATATGAGGTGTCATAAGTGCCTTCTTAGCGTCATTATCATGGTATCATGTCTGAACATTGTTTGCGACACTAATAATCAACTTGCGACACTTGCGAAAGTTGTAGGGAAGATGCGACACTTACGACGACTGATAGGGACAATGTGACACTTATCCATCTGAGCAATTTTGACGTGTAACAGAGATGAGAATGGAAACCATCCGAACGGTGGAGGATGCCTATCAAATGGCTTTGAAAGCTGAAGAGAAGCTGAGCCAAAAGCAGGGACATAGAGGTTGAGGCAGGAGCCAGCCCAGAGGCAAGTCAGTTTCCCAGGAAAGAACCCAGAAGCCCAAGGAGGAATGGAAGAAACCTCAGGGTAAAGTTGAAAGAGGTGGGACCTCACAGAGAGGGCCATATGTTGAACAACGAGGGTAGCATAACGAGAATAGAGGAGATTATGCTGACAACAACACTTTTCCTCGTACTAGAAGTAGAGGAAGAAGAAGAGGCGGATTAATCACATGCTTCACATGTGGAAACAATGGGCACAAGTCTTATGAGTGTCCAAAGAAAAAGAAGGAAACTGGAGAAGCTCACATTGCCGAAGCACAAAGGAGGGATGTGGAAGCAGAAGACGCTGAAGGTGGAAGATCGTTGATGATGCGAAAAGTCCTTTTGACACCTAAGAAAGAGGTGGAAAGTTCAGTACAAAGGACCAGAATTTTTAGGACTGCTTGCAAGACCAAGGACAGGGTATGCAAGGTCATAGTGGACAGTGGTAGCATGGACAATCACATTTCAACAGAGATGGTAGAGAAGCTGGAGCTGGAGACGACTGATCATCCAAGCCCATACAAAGTTTCGTGGCTACAAAAAGGACACCAGGTAACTGTTACTAAACAATGCTTGGTTGAATTCAAGATAGGAGGATATAATGATAAGATATTATGTGATGTCATTCCTATGGATGTTTGTCATCTATTGCTGGGAAGAGCGTGGAAATATAACAGAAATGTGATTCATGATGGACGGATGAACACATACACCTTAGAAAAGAATGGGAGGACACACATGTTTCTTCTGATAAAGGATAAGGAGGTGAAGCCGGAAGTAAGCAACATAGTACTTCTCATGAGTGGGAAGGAACTTCTTACCGAGGTTAATAAGAAGGAGGATCCACAATTCATTGTGGTCAGGAAGCTGAGGATTGTTTTGACTAGCACAAGAGTGGATGATTTATCAGAGGAAGTTCAGGAACTGCTGGAAGAGTTCGATGACATCATAGTGGATGAACTAGCTCGTTC
The DNA here is from genome assembly GCA_009831015.1 of Picea engelmannii. Classification (NCBI taxonomy): domain Eukaryota; kingdom Viridiplantae; phylum Streptophyta; class Pinopsida; order Pinales; family Pinaceae; genus Picea; species Picea engelmannii. The sequence goes on from ML791915.1 coordinate 90,092, forward strand.
GTTGCCACCAATCAGGAGTGTGAGTCATCATATCAATCTCATACTAGGAGCCAGTTTGCCAAACAAAGCCACGTACAGATTGACGTTGCAGGAGAATGAAAAAGTTAAAAGGCAAGTCCAGGATTTTTTGGACAAAGGATTGGTCAGGGAAAGCTTGAGTCCATGTGCTATTCCAACAGTACTCAGTCTGAAGAAAGACAGAGGCTGGAGGATGTGCACTGATTCAAGGGAGATCAAAAAGATAACCATCAGGTATTGGTTTCCATTACTGAGGATGGATGATTTAATGGATTGCTTAAGTGGAGCAAAATTCTTTTCAAAGATTGATTTGAAAAGCGGATATCACCAGATTCACATGAGAGAGGGTGATGAATGGAAGACAACATTCAAGACAAATGAGGGTTTGTATGAATGGTTTGTTATGCCATTTGGCTTAATGAATGCGCCAAGTACCTTCATGAGGTTGATGAACGAAGTCTTGAAGGAGTTCATCGGGAAATTTGTCATTGTGTATTTGGATGACATACTGGTTTACAGTAAGACAACAGTGGAGCATCTGAAGCATTTGGCTACAGTGATGAAGAAATTGCAGCAAGAGAAGCTGTTGATAAACATGAAGAAATCCTCAGTCATGAAGACATAACTCATTTACTTGGGGTTTGTTATTTCAGAGAATGAGTTGAGGATGGATCCATAGAAGGTGGAAGTGATCAAGAATTGGCCATCACTGAGAAGTATTTTTGAGGTGAGAAGTTTTAATGGATTGGCTAGTTTATACCGAAAGTTCATTCAAAATTTTAGTGGAATTAGAGCAACAATGATGGACATAGTGAAAAAAAGACATAAATATTTTCACTGGACTGAAGAGGCCGAAAAGAGTTTTAATCTGTTGAAGAGGAAGATTACGGAACAACCAGTTTTGGTGTTGCTGGATTTCCAAAGGACATTTCAGGTGAAATGCGATGCAAGCAGATTTGCAATCGGGGCAGTCTTAAGTCAAGAAGATAGGATGATAACATATTTCAGCAAGAAGCTGAATGAGGCGAAATTCAAGTACTCCACATATGACAAGGAATGTTATGCCATCATTCAGGCATTGAAAAAGTGGAGGCATTACTTGATCCCTACAGAGTTTGTTTTGTATAGTGATAATCATGCATTGCAGTTTGTGACTCAACAAGAGAAGTTGAATCATAAGCATGTTAAATGGGTTGAGTATATGAAGAATTTCACTTTTTTTACTAAGCATATTTCGGGTACTGCTAACAAAGTTACTGATGCTTTGAGCAGGAAGTGTTTGCTGTTGCAGGAGTTCAGAGTCAAAACACTGGGTTTTGATGATCTCAGGGACATGTATGTCGAAGATCAGGATTTCAAGGAGGCGTATGAAGCAGCTGAGAATCCAGTTCTCAGAGATAGAAGCCAGTGGGCCGAGTACATGATCCAGGAAGGATTGTTGTTTAAGGGAAATCAACTATGTATTCCAAAATGCTCCATGAGGGAGAACTTGTTGAAGGAGAAACACAACGGAGGATTGACCGGACATTTCGGTCATGAAAAAATATTCACAAAGCTGAGCGAGTCATACTTTTGGCCAGGGATGTGATCAGAGGTCAATATATTTGTGGACAGATGCAGGATTTGCCAGCATTCGAAGGGGAGGAAGCAGAATGCGGGTTTTTATCAACCATTTCCCATACCTGGAAGGACGTGGGATGCGATTAGCATGGATTTTGTATTGGGGTTGCCAAAGACACAAAGAGGTGTTGATTCAATCTTTGTGGTGGTGGATAGATTTTCCAAGATGGCACACTTCATTCCATGTCAGAAGACCAGCGATGCGACTCACATCGCAAACCTATTTTTCAAAGAGGTCATTCGACTTCACGGGTTGTCGAGAAGCATAGTTTCGGATCGAGATATGAAATTCATAGGGCATTTATGGAGAACCTTATGGAATAATCTGGGAACTAACTTGGAATTTAGTTCAACGTATCATCTGCAGACAGATGGACAAACATAAGTGATCAACAAAAGTCTGGGAGATTTACTGAGAAGCTTGGTGACAGAGCACCACAACAGTTGGGACAATATATTTCCACAGGCAGAGTTTGCATATAACGACTCAGTGAATCGGAGCATACGACAAATTCCATTTCAGGTTGTTTATGGAGTGCAGACAAGAGGGATTTCTGAATTGATGGATTCAGAACAGGATGCAACAAGGAGCGCCAGTGCAGAAGAATTCGTTGAGGCGATGAAAGAACTTCACAGCAAGGTGAAGGAGCGACTGCTGGAATCAAGGCAAGTGTATAAGCGCAAAGCAGATCAACATAGAAGACAACTTCAGTTTGAAGTTGGTGATCTGGTTCTGGCACACTTGAGAAAGGAAAGGTTCCCAAGGGGAACATACAATAAGCTGAAGATGAAGAAAATCGAACCCTGCAAGGTCTTGAAAAAGTTCGGGGAAAATGATTACGAGATTGAATTACCCGATGGGATCGGAATATCTCTGATATTCAATATCTCTGATTTGTACCCATATAAGGCTGAAGAAACAAAGACTGGAAATGAGAAGCCAGTGATCTGGTGGACAAAGCAGATGCCAGTTGCAGATAAGCTGCAGAAGGAGTGCATACTGGATAAACGAGTGGGTAAGAAGACTAGGCGGAAAGAATACTTTGAGTATCTGGTCAAGTGGAAGAATCATCCCGTTGAAGATGCCAGCTGGGAGACTGAAGCAGAGATACAAAAGCATGGACAGACCGTGCAGGAGCTCATGGACAGGGGCCCATGAAAGTTTTCAAGCCGAGGAGTATGATGCAGGAGCATCGCCAACTCATCAAGTGAGCTAGCATGGAAGCGGAAGACAGCTGGATAAGCCAGCACAAATTTTGAAAACACCTTGAAACTATTGCACGAACATTAATGAGGAAATTTAATGAAGTGCACTTGTATATTGTAATCAAACCTTGAGCAGCCCGCTCTCGTCTAAATTAGATAGAGGCATTTATGTTGAGATGAAATAGGTAGATAGAAATTAAATATTAGATTGGACAGTTTTAGAAGAGAGAGGGAAATGAGATATAGACACCCTCATTGTGCATTTGTATGATGGAATTCAGGAAGAGCAAGAGAGTGCAGAGAGCTGTGTAAGAACACCCATGTACAGGTCTTTTATTAATACAAGGAAATTGATTCAAATCCATGGCGTTGTGTTATTCTCTGTGTATGTATGTTAATTGAGATGCTCTTGAATGTTTGCTTCCTATTATGCATTTGCTGTTGTGATGTATTTATGATTTCATGCTTTGAGTGAAGTCTGAGAGGAAATAGGAATGAGTTTCAATTGTTTCTCTATTTGAGCTAGCTAATTCCTGCAAGGAGTGCAGTTGAAGTTTCCACAAGGAGTACGTTGACCGAAGGTTCAAATAGAGATAACTTTTGTTCTCATTCACCCACAAGTGCAGTTGGGCACCAGAGCCGTGCAAGGAGTGCGCAGGCCGAGTGAAACTTCAGGGTTGCAAACCTGAGGAAAGTGTTGAAAGACTGTTGTTGTAGGTGTGCACAGAGTCAAGGGTTTTCAACATGAAGATGTGGTTGAAGGTTGCTGCAAGGAGTGCGTGCAAGGGACTTCTTAAGGACTTGGAAGTTGTGGAAAAGCTCAGGAGCTATAAGGCCTCAGAGTTGTTGAAGGACAGCGGGTCGAAGTTGTGCTTTGAAGGTTGGTAAGAAGCATTGCAAGCTTGTGTGCAGGTGAACGAGTTCCATGGAGGAACACTCAGTCATTCCACAGATTTCTCAAAGGAGGAACGGACGGTCGACATTCTCTGAGGAGGATTCGCGACATCCCGTGAGCCGATGGATCTCACCAAGGTGCAGGGGAGATACCGCAGGCATTCCCAAGAGGTTAAAATCTCAGGAGGGGGAGCGCCGTTGATCCAAGTCGGTCAGGGCCATTGGATCTACACGTACATCGTGTATCGGGGTTCAGAGTATCGGAAGTTTCGAAGACAGGATACTCTTGCAATTTGAAATCGTGATACGCGATTTCCCGATAGTTAAAATATATCGTGGGCCACAATGGAGTTAGTGGAGGATAGGTGGCGCGAGTTATCAGAGTTCGGGGAAAGTAAAGTCCCGAAACATTTGGCATTAGGATTCACAATTCTTTGAAGTCCGAAATCCCGATGAGGGGATGGGACCGTTGAATTGTCAAACCACGTGTGCATCAGAGCATCGGCACATCGGGGTTCGGGGTTTGGTAAATCCATTTTCTTGATATCGCGAGTGGTGAAATCGCGATAGTAGAAATCCCGACAGGGTAAAGGAAGGGTCAATGTTGATTTTCATCGGGGTTCAGAGATCCGAAACACCAACGCTTGACCATAGACCTCGCGATACCGCAAAGTCCGATTCCCCGATAAGTAAGAAGGGGGTGTCGTTGAAGAGTTTTATGGGTTTAGATTTCCTGATAGGGAAATATAAGAATATTTAAGTTCTTCAGGACGAGAAGGGAGAGAAGCTCCTGTGAGCGGACGTGCCCTGCGGAGCGCGCCTGCATCAATATTGACTAAGGATATCACCATAAAATATACAATGTGAATCCATACCTTCATGAAATGAACTCATTGTAGACATGAAAAATACATAGTGGAGCTACGAGATGATAAAACATAGCCATGGACCAATACAATTTGGATCTATGTAACAATATATATATCAACATGCTCAAATGATCTCCTTCGTAGCCTGGGAAAAGAAGATAATAGAGTGAATGATCAACCCAGGGTCTTCGTCTCAATATGAATGTGGTAGGAATATATCCATGTGAATATATGTTTTGATGTCGAACATGGTAGAAACCACTTCATTATCGATCATTGAGGTAAACCATTAACAAGTGCAAGAGAAATCATCGATGATGTCAATGACTCCCAAGGTACCCTAGTACATTCCAATGAATATGAATAAATGAATTGAGGTCGAACATTTGTGGAATCATCTGATCATAGGTCAATGATGTAAACCTACTATTGGAAGCGAGGAGGCCTTCCATTGAAGCATGGAGGTCACAAGATACTAACTGGTTTCTAAGTCTAATTCTCAGTTGATGTGTTGAATTTGACAGGAAAAGACTCATCGAAGGAGGGCCTTGATGTATCCCCCGTCATCGATAATAAATTGACATAGGAAAGTGATGTAATATGGTGAATCAAATGAGAATGGAATGACACAGGAAATGGAAACTGGCAACACTGCAGATGGATGGTTTGAAGTGACACTTCCCTTGAACATGATGAGGCACGATAACTGACTTGGCATCATTGACTCGACGAGTACCAAGAATGTAATGTGATGCAAATAAGAACACTCTTTGACTAGAAAAAAATTATGGTGACACATGGAATTGCTATGAATCATAGACAAACAGATTTCCCAACTGTAAGACGAGACACAAATAGGTTCCATGTTGAAGGGAGACAATAGTTTTTATAAAGGATTCCCAAAAGCTTGACCCACTTCCTTCAATTTTCCCCCAAACAGATAGATGAGTACATATTTTTCATTTAATGAGCTCGAGGAGTGTAACAAATGCTTGATATAACTCACCTTTGGTAAGTTCCTCTTACTTTATTTAACAATCTGGAAGAATTAAGGGTTCGTTCCCATATGGGTCCTTCAATGTGTAGTTTTTCTCCAGAATTATGTCTTGAGGCTGGAGACATTCCCCCCAATCATCGTTTCCTCTAGTGACTCTTCTTCTCTCCTCGTTTAGGTTTATGGTTACTAATGGAAATATTTTCACTAGGCGGAGGAAAAGAAGGTTCAAGTACTCGATCCAAAGTGTGAATCATTTGTATTGGAGGGGATTTGTTTCATTTTTTAACCAGATTTATAGAGACAATGAACGATGCTCATTGAGATGAGGTACTACCAAAGGATGAGATGAATCGAAGGATTGTCATACCCGAGTTGAAATCATGTTCAATATGGAAACTTACATAGTGGGAGGAGCAGAAAAGGGAAAATCCCCAATGAGTGAGGAATCATTGAGAAGACCTACACCTACACTCTCAAAATTATTCAGTCCTAGAAAAGGGACATTATTTGCTGAGACATTGTTGGGATCTGGATTTGTATACTCAATTTGGTCAACAATGATAATATTTTGTTGATGGGGAAATCATAAGATACAAAAGACCGAAGATGCAACGATAGACATTGCATAGAACCAACTACGACCAAGTAACAAATTATAATCCAGGGGCATGTCGACTACATTGATATCAACCAAAATAGTGTTACCCTTCAAATTCAGAGGGAAATATTGCAAGAGTCCTTGAGGTTGGAAACCGTGTCCATCAAACGATTTCAGGGTGGTAAGAGACATGGTAAGTGTAGGAGAACCAAGGGATCTCCAACAAGGAAAATACATGACACAGGTGGAGGCTCCTTCATTCAAAACAATGTGATGGATGTTTTTTTCCACCAACCAAAACATGAATTTGGAAAGCTAAGTGGTGGGAGATTCTCTCTTTAAAATAATCCAGATTAAATGTAAGTAGGTTCGACTCCTCATTATCCATGGCTCCAGTGGATGACAAAATGGTTCTACGTTGACTTGGACGGTGCTGTAGAACCTCGAGGGTTGACATAACACAAGGTGTTTGTGCCAAATCTTCAACTATGTTGTATTTTTGGGTAGTGTTGGTATTTGGATTAAATGTCAGTTTTTGAATTAAGCTCTTGGGTGGGCGTAATGATGCATCATAAATTGGCTTGTCAATCTGAAGATGATTGGAATATGGAGGAGGAGTAGATTTAGAAGGTTGTTTGACAACCTTCTCTTTAGTATGATCACCTAGAGGAGTGTCATAAGTATTTGGATAAGTTTTGACATTAACCATCTTAAACATGTAAAACTCAGAGGCACTCGTGGAATTATCCCCATGGTGGGAATGACCTAGGTCGCTTCCTTGTGGAGGGACAAAGTTTTGTGCAACCATATGTTTCTATTGATCTGGTTGGGAGGCACCCTTAAGATATTTAGTGAAAACCTCACCATGTGGGTAGTATTTCTTGTTGTGGTCCTCCCCATAAATCATACAAGAAGATTTAGGTTTCCTTGTCAGTTGAGTATCAACAGACTTTGGATTATCCTTCTCATTAGAACGTTTCTTGGATTTTCCCTTATTTTTCTTCTTACCTCCTGGTTTCTGAGATGAGGTGAATTGAACCGAATTCATCTCAAAGGTTTGAGCAGGAGAGGAAGCAGTTGTGGTGTTTGGAATGAAACTAGGTTCCACAGTTGGTATTGACAGATCATTCAACGGATGAGGATCATTACAGATCATATCCTAAAGTGTGTCAGACTAGGAGTAAAAAAATTCCAAATACTGCGCATAGGTCATATCTTGCTCCTCAGTAACTACGTTTCCCATAGGAACATCGTGGGTGATAGGAGGCAAGAGTAACATTGTAAACAAATCCACGAGGAGTTGGTTCAGAATTGGATATTTAATCAACCATCTCCATCGTCTCCACTCATGAATATGATCAGATATGTGGGTGGAAGAGGATTGCCGAAGAGATGTCAAAAGGTTTGTACCGGTCTCGTACAGTATAGGTAACTGAAAATGCGCCAGGAAAGCCATAGAAAGAGAGTTAATGTTGACAAAAGAGTTATGTGAAATTTCAATGTACCATTTTTCTATTGCACTTGTAAGTGTTCCCTAAAAAATTCTAAGACGAATGGAATCGTCCATCAAAGAGTTAGAATAAAACCATAAGTGGAAAGTCATAATATGATTGTTAGTATTTTCTTGAGGTTTTCCGTCGAATTTCAGAATGTCGGATGGTAATTTGGCAGGGATGGTGGGCCAAAACGAGGCATGAAGGATGGGATGAATTTTTAAATGTGAAATATCTGGAAGATCTAACATAGCCAAGAACTGTAGATGTCGGTTAGTTTTTTTATACTGGTGATAACCATATTATGTAGGAACACTAGTAGGACTGTATCCAAGTTGTGGTGAGATGAAAAAAATAGATGGTCCTCCCATATAAAGTGGTTTTCCTATTTGTCCACCTGTGTATTGTGATTGAACAGATAGACCTCCTACATACTTTGGTTGACCTATTGGCCCCCTATGTATGGAGGTGGAAGGGACTATTGCGTTGAATCGTGGGGTTTACATATTGATAGGGCATAGTTCCTTACAAACGAATGCTCGTTGTATTTGATTAAGTCCAAAAAGGATTCGCAAGTCCTAGATATGGATGTATAGGGTACATAATAGTGGTAGTAGGGATATAAGGAATTGTAGGAGTGGTTTTCCCCCATGCTTGTTGATTTTGTAACCATGTAGGTTTCCCCCCATAAAAATGTTTCCCTGCAATTGAAGGTTACCCCCTAGCTGAAGGTTGGCCTCCAATGTAGGGAGTACTAATTTGTGATGTGTTAGATGGAGGTTAATTATCTTGTGTAATTGTGGTTGTGTGAACGACTTGAATAGTAACCAAGCAACAAAATATTTAAGGATCATCTGAATATGGGATATCAAGCCACCAACAAAGAAGTGAGAAGCAGTTACCTCGACCTCCACATAACAACCCTTCTCGGTGCAAGCAACCCTTTCTTCCTGGTATCACCCTCCAAGGGTATTGAGAGTGTGATACGACATATACCCCATGTACCATGGGAATACCCCCACAGTCACATATGTAGGTATTTTTGGCCCTCGACCAAGTTTTGAGGAAATATTGGTCAGGTTTGACCACTTTTTGGACTTCGACACAGTGATCGAGGAAGGAGTAACCAAGCGTAGCTGAGATCGTGGATATCACTTGTTTTGTGGGATTTATGGACCCAACATGGGTTTCTTAGGGTTTTGTAACGGGTTATGGGATGTCGACCCATGGGTTTACCCATGATTAGGCATTTCTGTAAATGTTAAAGTATAAATAAGTAAGAATGTAATGTAGAAAGGAGTCGATATCTTGCAAGGCTAAGTGCAAGTAGTTTTGGGTTTCTTAGTGCAACATACTATGTATGTAAGGCTCTGTGCTTGATAGAGGAGTTGGTTCTATGCCTTGACCTAATTTTGGGAAGGTGGAAATGGCGCTTAGTGCACAGATCACTTGTCCGACGCGAAGTTTGGCTTTGTGGCTTAGTGCACAGGAGCAGATGAATGTAAGATATTGAAGCCTAATAAAGAAGAAGAAGTAGGTGGTGGATGTAGCCCCACACTAGGGTGAACCATGGATATCATGTGTTGATGGTTTTCTTTGTGCTATTATGTTTATATTGTGGATCTGCCTAGTGCATTGATTGTTATGTATGATAGATAGATCTATGAATGCATAGTGCTTTATTTATGTTGAATGTGTTAGATCTAACTTATGATTCTAAGTGCGATGTGTATTTTTTCAGTGTTACTGTGCCGATCTATTCTTAGGGTTTGTTCTGTGATGTGAATAAAGTTGATAAACTAATGCATGTACTTTTTCAGTACTCTATGAAGTAATCGTAATCACAGATCTGTGTCCCATCTTGGTTAGAGACACCTAAGTCCTGTAACCCCCCTGCCTCTACCTTAGGTGAGACTTCGCCTGCTTCATAGGTGTTTCCAAAAGGGCTGGTAGTTAGGGTTTTTTTGGTGCGTTGTTGAAGTGTTGAACCCTGGGTCTGCCCATGTGCCAACAAATGGTTCCGTTTTTGGGACATGAAACTGTGATTGCTGGGAACTGAAGTAAAGAAAAGAGAAGATCTATGCGTAGATATGTTGTTGTAGTGCGCAGTACTCTACTTGACTTGTGAAGCTCTGTGCTAAGAAAGAAACCCAATTTGAAGAAATGAGGTAAGATCTTCAAAGAGGTAAAGCTTCATGCTTTGATAGAGTAAGATAAGTGGAAATTTTTGTTTCAAAAGCATGAATTTAAGTATGTTTAATAGATTTTGTCCTAGTTTGAAAGATAGGGTGAAGTTGGAAGAAAGAGTTGGTCTAAATAAATTTGATAGAAATAAAGAAAGATATGTTATTCCTATGCACATAATTTTTTTTTTGACTAATAATTGGATGCAGGAACCTAGAAAGAATTTTTGCAGATTACAGGTCCAACACTGTGATCCTTTAAAAGAAGGAGAGGATTGAAATTATGTTATAATTGCAAAAGACTGGTACATCTTGCTAAGGAATGCCCTGGTATAAGTCATATTTGTCCTTGTTGTAAAAGTTGTTGGTCATGAGGTTGAGGATTTTCCAAGAATGATTGATAAAGTTGAACAAATGAACATGAGACAAGAGAACTATGAAGGAATTCAAGAGAATAAGCGCATGTTAAAGAATCATCAAGGGAAATAATCAGAAAAAGTTAAGACTACATTAGAACAATTGAAAGAAATGATGAATGATTACAAAGATGTCAGTTTACCAGAGATCTTGAAAGTAAAACAACGCATAAGTGCAAGAATAAGAGACTTCGACATAGAGAGCGTCTTGGATGAGGAGACATAAGTGAATATTATGACAGAAAGCACTTGGGAAGTTTTGGGGAAGCCTATTGTGGTACCTTCATTGGGAAGGATAGGCTTGTTCAAAGGAAATATGATAACCCTATGTGAAAGAGTTACTAATGTACCTGTTATTATTCATGGAACATCGATTGAAGAGGAATTTGAAGTTATTAAGTTTGTTGAGAACAACGACCATTTCCCCCTTTTTCTAGGTAAGACTTGGATTGAGAAAGATCATATCAGAAGGAAAGAAGAGGAAGAAGCTAATGAAAGGAAAAATAAAGAACTAAGGGATTTCATAGCTAGAAAAATAGATCAACTGATAGAAGAACGAGAAGTTGAGTCGAAGCAGCAGAAAGCAAGAGAATTAGTTGTCAAAGTTGAAAGAATGCAAGAAGGTTTGAAGGACATATCCATGCAAGAAGAACATATATCCACCTAGGAAGTGATAAGAGAAGAGGTATTAACTTTCAACCCTTTGAGAGCACATCCGCAATGCGAAGTCACTATGCTAGGAGAAGATAAGAATAAGAATGGAAAAAGATTTACAGAAGCAGTTAGAGAGACTCAGATCACAAGAAAGAAGGCAAGGAAGCTTAGTAAGAAGAAACCCAAGTTGGAAAAGATATAGGAAGTTAAATGGAAGACTTCGTAGGAGGCAGGTTTCCAGGATTTGAACCTCGCTGGAACAACAGAACCATGTAGAATGGGACTTCCCCTAGCGAAGCTATATGACCGTTGGAGGTGCCCTGACCTTTAGAATGATGCTCTAGAACGGCTAGGAAACACATTTATGGGTGAATAGACTGCCATTGGACGTTGAAAAAACACCATAATGAACATATTCACATTGATGGAAGATGTCTTACCTGTTGGAAGAATCTGTTATGACGCTCGCTTATTTAACCCATTGGTCATTGCGCCGGGACCACTTCTCGCCATCCATGATTAACTGAGATATCAAAGATTTTATTGTGTGTCGAACTGTGATTTCCGAACCTAGACCTCACCATCGGGTGTTTACTCTATCTGTCCATTCGCCTACCCTGACTTCTCCGTTTAAAAGAGAGAATGTCGGGCGAACAAACTAAGTTAGAGAAGTCCATCGAAGAGGTTCTTAAGAAGTTTATGGATGATAGATCTATGTATGAAGGTGTTCAGGCATTGTCGACTAGGGGAATCCAAGCTTCCCCTTTGACTGGATGACATTCGGGCCGTACAAACCCCGCGACTGAGAAGCGAAGTCAGAATCACGATGATCTGGATAATGCGAAGAAAATCCCGTCGATCTTACCTAATTATATCTCACCTTTGGCTGGCACGGTTAACCATGACAATATCCCACGGGACTTCGAGTACACATTGATCACCGCATACATTTCGAAGGGGATACGCATAGTTGGAAGCCAGTTGGGACAGATCCCTCTACTAAAGAACAAGGATTTCAACCTTGGAGACATAAATATCTACGCCATGCTCACGCCCCATAGATATTTGACGAAGACCACTGGGAAGAATCCTTGCATCATCGCCTAGTCGTGGATAAAGGAGATGGCGCAATCCACGATACTTAACATAATGAAGATTCCTAATTTTGGCCGACATCATGAGGTTAACGCTTGCATTAAAATCCTCTTGTCGTGATATCATGGTGGATACCTGTGGCTCAACAGGTGGATTATTGTGGATCCGACGCTGATCCACTTAATTACAGGATTGAGCATATAGGGACCCGACCCTCAACAATTCTACCTAGGGAAGAGCTCAGATCGCTCCCTGGCATAGTGCATTAAGGAGGCATACAATGAAGTTTAGAAGGGGAAGCAAGGATAGAAGGTAGACTCTATCTAGTATGGCACAGTGCACCTCGATTTCCTTTTCATAACTGGCAAGATTGTAAGAAATAATCTCCCCACACAAGTCACTGGGTTCGTGGTGGACCTCGCAGGAAAATGCATGGAGGGGATGTAGATGAATTGGGTGAGTTACCTTGTCAATGAGTTTGAGAAAGATTGCCGCGAAGTCCAGGATCAGGGATACGAGTTCCACTTTAGCTGGCTACTTGTGTTGATTTCATTTGTCTCTTGGAAAATGCCCGAGGGAGCAACTTTTCCAGAAATTGAACCATCAAAGCCATTTGCAACTATATTTTCTACATTATGGTACACAAATGACATGTCGAAAAAATGGCAGTAGAACACATTGTTCCATGCCTACTATGAGAAACTAAAGGTTTCCATAGAGTCGTTTTCATGCATGACACTGCGCACCTTGCACCAATACAGACCGATAGCCGAGTTCTATGCAGATCCACATTTTATTTATATCACTGGGCGCAGGGATGAGAGAAAGGAAGAGTTACAGTATTACTATAAGCTGATCGATGAAGACATGGATCATATCACCAAGGAATGGCCAAAGGAGTTCCTTCTACCAGCTACAGATGAAGAACTCTCCAAAGTTGATATCATAGGAAGCTCCTTGGTCACTCAGGTTGAGCATGTTGGACAGACCAACATGAAGAAGAAAAATAAAAAGGAGGAAGTCCAGGATGGACAGACCGATGACGAAGACAATGCTTCTGAAGAAAATGGATCTGGCTCACTCGCAGGAGGAGGAGACTAAGTAAATAAAGAAGGAGAAGGGGATGAAGGAGGAAATAAAGGAGAAGGCGAAGATACACCACCGAAGGATCCCCCTATTGAGATAGAAACACCAAATAAGAGGAAGGTTTCTCTGTAGAAACCCTTGACAACAAAGAAGACCCGTGCTAGTAAGCCCCAACTAGAGGCTATGCTCACAGAGGATGATATTGGTCTAGTCTGTGGAGCGATGGAGGATGCGTCCGAATACGTCTTGCAAAGATATGGAGAAAAGAAGGAAGAGTTGTATGTAAGGGTCGAGAAAGAGTTGAAAGAGATACAACGATCTATTCAAGTTATCCATGTAGTACCTACTACGCCTTTCTCATCAGAGATTGCAGAATTGGGGGATGAGCCTGCCCAATTGAGAATATTAGTAGATGCAAAAGAGGCTCGGCTTCAGAAAGTTCAAGAAGAAAAGGAGAAGGCTATAGGAGCCTTGAAGCAAGAGAAAGAGGAATTCTTAGAGAAACTATGAGTTGTGCGGTACTATGCAACCGCTTATGAAAATGAGAAAGATGAGTTCCGGGTGATGCTCGAGGAGGACAAAGAGAAGATACAGAGAGAAACGAACCAACTTCTCATAGAGAAGACTGCGGTCAAACAAGTGGTTAGCAAATAACTTCACTCTGTGCCAGGCTTGGCATATGATGAACATGAGTCAGTTGAGGTTCAAGTGGTGAAGATCATTGAGGCCATCCAATAGCTTCAAGCAAGGATAACGGAGTTGGAGATTCAAGAAGTACCGAGCACTCCACAAGAAGTTCACGATTAGAGGGAGGAAGATGCTAGGAATGAAGTTGGAAGGATCAAAGCCCTCTCCTTAGAATGTAAGCAGCTGAGAAACAAAAGTGTGTAGACTTATGAATGCCTCGTAGAAGATCTAGAGCTATGGAAACTAGA
>ML791915.1:124722-169436 GCA_009831015.1 Picea engelmannii
GAGAGAGAGAGAGAGAGAGAGAGAGAGAGAGAGAGAGATAAAATTTTACCACTAGCATAGTTTAGACTTAAACTTTAAATTTTCGTACGGGGCGACAATTAATTAGAGAAATCATTTTAAATTTTTCTTAACATGTTAATCATCTTAAGGCCATCTAGGTTCATTCCTCTATCATCAACAGTGCAACGTGACCTTCAGGATGCACTAGGTGCTCCAAGGGTGCCACTCACCTCCTCTATTCCCTTGCGCGATGTGCCCTTCAGGACGCACTACATGCTCCAAGGGTGCCACTCACCTCAATATGTTTCCTTTGCGTGACTTTCCCTTCATGATGCACTACATGCTCCAAGGGTTCCACTCACCTATTGACTGATTTGGTAGACATCAATAACCCCTGGAGTCAACACTCCTCCAGGTGAACTTGTGGGAGACTAAGGGCCTCTAAGGAATAAGGCCCCCACCTTATTGCACGCCCCTTAGAATCATCATGAATGACTGTCACAGTCTTCCCTCACGACATCGTGGGTCCTCTCAAACTAGGTAATTGTTAACCTACAGTTCGAGCCACAACGGGAGTGCTAGTAGGTTGTGGCAGGGTTGTTGTCCACACCTCTCCCTCAACATCTCTGGTAGTCGTGCATGACCCCTTTACTCCATATGTGAGTCTGGTCAGCAAGCTATTGTTAGCCTGCATCATCAACAAATCATGTCAAAACATATCGATATCATATCATCCACTCAGATGTACTAATATCACAGTAAAACAATCAAACCCCAATGACACACTCTCTGACTCAATCTGGAGTCCAAGGGGTTCCGTCGATGCCTCTACTTCCTCTAGGTCCAAAATCCCGCACACTCAGTAAAACCGAGTCAATAACACCTGTCTATGTCAAAGTGGTAAAACAACATGTCATCAACCCATACTGCCTCATAATCTTAATCAAAAGTTTTAATAGCATAATAATCCGAATCACTTGCGAGAAAGTGTCCTCAAATAATAGGTTCACTCAGTGCACAAGAGCACGATGTTACATACACCTCTTGGTCTAAACTTCATCCCGAAGTTTCACAGTATAAATGCCGAAATAAAGTGTATCACAGTATCATATGTCTATCTATCAAACAAAAATGGAAATTGCTGGCGCATATCATATGTGTCCTCCCAGGTCGCCGAGTGCAGACTATATTTTCCCCACTAGACCTTGACCTAATCTACTATTCGATGCCATAACTGTCGAATGTGATGACCCAATATGTGGATTGGCTCATCCGTGAGTGCCCCCTCATTCGACACCTGCTAGGTGCTCAAGTCAAAACATGTGTAGGATCACTAAATAAATGTTTAAAAATGGAGACGTGAAATACATTGAGCAAAACGCCTCAAGAATCAGGCAAGGCTAGTCAATAGGCCACGGGCCTCTCCTTTCCACAATATCGTAGGTTACAACAAACCTAGGAGATATTTTATACCTTTTTCCCAACTGTATCTAACTCTTATGCAGTTTCAACCGCAAGAATACTCGATCGTCACATCGTAACTATGGTCGACACGATGCACATCAACATAACTCTTCTATCGATCCTGCGCTTCCTGGATCCTTTGTCTTATTTTTTGCATTTTCTCTTCCATTTCTTGGATCGCTTCTGGTCCCACTAGGACCCTATCCTCAAGACGATCCCATCTCAAAGGCATCTGACATGGTCACCCGTAGAGAAAATCAAAAGGCACCATCTTAATGGTGCTCTGGTAACTGTTGTTGTAAGAGAACTCCACTAGTAGCAAGAATTCTTCCCAACCCTTTTGTTGGTCCATCACGTACATGCAAAACATGCCCTCCAAGGTTTGGTTCATTCATTTAGTCTACCCATCAATCTCCAGGTGATACGTAGTACTAAAGCTGCATTGGGTTCCCAAGGCCTCTTGGAAACTTGTCCAAAATCGTCCAATAAACATCGATCCTCGATTGGATATAATCCTCTTAGGCATGCCATGCAGACTCACAATCTCACTAATGAAAACTCTAGTTATGTCAGGTGCCTGATACATCGTATGCACATAAATAAAGTGAGCACTCTTCGTCAGAGTGTCTACTACTACAAAAATTGAGTCATGTCTCCTTACCATCAGTGACAATCCAACAATAAAACCCATCGAAATAACCTCCCATTTCAATTCTGGAATAGCATGTGGTTGTAGTAATCCTATTGGGTGTCTATGTTCAGCCTTTACCTGCTGACATTCTATACATCTGACAACCTAGTTGACTATGTCTTCCTTCATTCCCTTCCACAAGAATAAGGGTTTAAGGTCTACCCTCATCTTCATGACTTTCGGGTGAGCCAAGTAAACTGGTCTATGAGACTTGATTAGGATAAACATCCTCAAATCGTTGTTCAATGGTACGTAGATCCGATTTTTAAACCTCCATAAACAACACTATCAAATGAAAATCTTTCAAATCATGGTACCATCATTGTGTTTTGTCCAATAAAACCTTCGACCTCTTGTACCAGTCATCATCACACTGTAAAGTTAGAATCCTTTCTCGTAGATTCATCTGAAAAGGCAACACCAAAAATAT
Source organism: Picea engelmannii (assembly GCA_009831015.1). Taxonomy (NCBI): domain Eukaryota; kingdom Viridiplantae; phylum Streptophyta; class Pinopsida; order Pinales; family Pinaceae; genus Picea; species Picea engelmannii. Next base: position 127,308 of record ML791915.1, read on the forward strand.
GTTTGTTCTCTGACTCAATGCATCTACTACTCAGTTCACTGTTCCTTTTATGTAAGTAATCTCGAAGTCATATTTGCTAAGCAATTTTGACCAACGTCGTTGTTGTGCGTTCAGGTCACCTTGCGTAAATATGTGTTGTAGTCCACAGTGGTCAGTCCTTAGTTCGAAATTTCCTCCAAACAAGGTAGTGTCTCCAAACCTTCAAGGCATATACGATGGCTAACAATTCCAAATCGTGTGTCGTGTAGTTCTCCTCATGCCTTCTCAGTTTCCTCGAAAAGTAAGCGATCACTCATCCGTCTTGCATCAAGACTCTGCCTAAGCCTTCCTTGGATGCGTCAGTGCATACCAAGAAGTCTGCATCCATGTTAGGGACCTTTAGTATCGGTTCAAAATACTTCTGCACATTTCTCGGTCCCAACAAACTTCTTGTTTTCTTCTGCAATTCCATGATCGGATTTGCTATCTTCAAAAACCCCTTGATGAACCGTCGATAGTATCCTGCTAAACCCAATAAGCTACACACTTCCGGGACATTTGTTGGCGTAGGCCATTCCCTAATAGTCTTGACCTTAGCTGGATCCATGACGATGCCTTCACCAGAGATGACATGCCCTAAGTAGTGAATCCTTGATTGATAAAATGAGCATTTGCACAACGTCCCATACAATTTGTGCTCTCGAAAACACTGTAGTACCAAGCGCAAGTGCTCGTCATGCTCCTCCATCGTCCGAAAGTAGATCAAAATATCGTCAATGAATACTTGGACGAAATTGTCCAAGTACTCGTGGAACACCCCATTCATCAAACTCATAAATACCCTTGGCATGTTTCTTAGTCCAAACGGTAAAATAGTAAACTCGTAATGTCCAAACCTTGTCTTAAAGGCGGTCTTAGGGATGTCATCCTCCTTGATCTGCAACTGGTGATACCCTGATCACAAATCGATCTTGGAGAACACCGCCGTGCCCTTCATTTGATCAAATAGGTCATCAATTCTCGACAATGGATATTGATTCTTGATCATGGCCTTGTTCAATTGACGGTTGTCAATGCAAAGCCTCCACGATCCATCCTTCTTTCGTATGAAATTAACAGGTGCACCCCATGGTGACACACTAGGACGTATCAATACTAGGTCCAACAACTCATTCAGTTGCATTTTCAATTCTTGTAACTCTCAGGTCGACATCCGATAAGGCGTTCTTGCTATCGGTTCAGTCCCTGGTTTTAGGTCTATGGTAAACTCCAATTCACTCTCTGGCAGCATCTCAGGTAACTCCTCCGGAAAGACATCTGCAAACTCTGTCACCATCGGTAGGTGTTCTAGACCTTCCGCTACTCCCTTTTTTATTTAACGCAAGGATTGCTTAAGGCTTACATCCCTTGCACATGCTCTTCCATAGCTGCAAGGAAGAGATGAACCTCAGGGAAACTCCCTGGTTTTTTCCTACAAGCACATGTCTCTATCCCTCGTCATCGACCAAGCTCAACCATTTCGTCTTACAATTGAGTATTTCCTCATGCGACTCCAACCAGTCCATACCAATCATGTCATCATAAGATCCTAAGATTGTGACGTACAGGTTGGCCCTTGTGACAAACTCTCCTAGGTTAAGGATACATCTCGTAACCTTTCATCCAACCTTCTATTTGGCTCCTGAAGCCATCTCTATGAAGATAAAATCATCCTGTTCGACTGCCTTTACCTTAATCCTTTTTAGCGCTACACCAGATATGAAACTCTCGATAGCACCAGGATCTATCAAAATACTAAGGGTCTGGTCAGTGATGGTACCTGTCGTCTCGAGCACAGTCAACTGATGCTCTACCTGGCGGTTATTCACTGCTACATGAATCTGACGGGCCTTGCCCAAACTCCCATGGTAGTGGGTCCGACTGATATAGATGCTCCAGCCCTTTCCTCAGGGTAGTAATGATGGTAATGTGGCTCCCCACAATCCAACATACTTTCATCGGTCCAGAAATACTGTTACCCGAAGTAGAAGTTGAATTCTAACAATAAGGCCAAACTTGAACTCCTTGACCTTAAGTTTTTGGGAAAATATGCAGATCATACATAAACACTCTAAAATGGGCCTTGCACTCGGGCACCGTGTGTCTGACTTGTCGCAAGGCGTCGAACTCGTTGAGCTGACGCTCAACGAATTCCTCAGAAATATACCGCTCTTGGAACCATTCCCATGACACGTCATCTACGGTCAGGTTCAAAAGCGGTAGGAGCATCTTCCTCCATAGAAGAGTGCTCCCTTTCAGTTGAAATACCACCATGTGGACCTTCATGCTAGAGGTCATAAGCGCGAAGCGTGAAGCACCACACCTTCCTCTATAACCATGCCTCAACGACACCGTTGTCCGTGACACTCATGGATGATAGAACTCAACTCTCTCTTGTCCTTGGTGGAAGAAAATGGTACTGCTAGGGCATGCTGTGGACCCTCTGGGGTACAGGTGCCCTTGCCTCAACTCAGTATCGATGGTGAATCAAGGCCCTTTGATAAAAACTGAAAGGGCCTTGTCCGACCATCGTCTCCCTTACAAATAACGAATCTAGCCCAAGGACTTCTGCTTCCTCTTGGGGGTTCGAATCCGAGGGTTTGAGAACTTCTCAAGGCATTGCACCTCCTTCCATGACACCATGTTGCGAAACTCTGAGGCGTCCTCTAAATGCGATCCCGCAAGGACACACTAAGGTTTTTAATTAATGCAAGGGTTAAAACTCACAGGTTATTGTAGTGGAAGCCTGCTGATCCACAGTTGCAGGGTTGAACCTGCTCTGATACCACATGTAACAACCCCACGTTACGACCACCAAATGATATACAACAGGTCATTTTTTTTATTAATTTTTTTTTTCAAAGTTGTGTTAGGAATTTAAACATCACTAATTAGTCAACATCGTCGACACATCAATCACATAAATGAATGAAACAAAAAAATTAGTAATCTGATACTACACAGGGCCGACATATCATCCCAATGTGTTAACATAATAATTACATCTGCCAAACACCAAAGCATTCTACCATTAATAACAACGCATTACAATACAAAACTTAAACCTTCAACGCAACTCCTAAGGACCATCAATCCATCAATTCTAATTCACAATTAAACATGATGCACAGTAACCATCATCGTTGTCTATCATACATCAACATTAAATATCTTCTACCCACGAGAGTAATAATTTATGAACATTCTCACATTAACTTAAGCAACGACGTGAGATTAAACTTCAATTAATCCATTGTGCAAGTAAATTAATCGCATAAATTTCACATAGAAAATTATAAATTAACCATCATACATTAGCAAATTTTAAAGAAGAAAAGGGTAAAAGTCACTGCTTCCATCATATATGACAACAAGTAAACTCGCGCAAGGTGTCTAGGGTCCACACCATCCTTCAACATTGTTTTTATGTGCGCGAGAAGTCGGTCGTCTATACCTCATTACTTTTCAGTTCGTGCAAGAAGGAGTAGTTGATCATTATATTTAGGGAAAATAAAGGGTGGTTAAGTTCTAAGGGTTGAGGGATGAAAAAAATAAATCAATCAAGAAATCCCACAATCAATCGAATGGAACAAGATGATAAAAACAAATTGAAGAGAGGTACTCCACCTTTATCCTAAAAAGCAACATATGAAATCACTTTTAATCAATAATCTAAAATGAAAGGATAACCATCGAATGAAGAATTAAGAACCTTAACTCTCTCATTATAAAGACAACACCTTACGCTTCTCATTACTAGTGACAATTAAAATAGTAACCTGGGCCAACAATAACGTTAACCCTTCTCCTTACAACTGACCATTAAAGGCATTAAATTTTCTCATTCCAAGAACGATAAATGTTAAGTTTTTCATGATTGTGGAGATCACCAACCGTAACATTCTCCATTCTAAGACTATTAAGGACAAACAAATTTCTTAACCAAAATTCAAGAAGAAGGTTAATAATACACTTCCAGTCATAAAAGTAATTATGGAAATCGTAGACATCCAGGGATCAAACATACACTTCCAGTCATAAAATCATTTATGAAAAACGTAGACAGCCAAGCATCAACATACATTTCTAGTCATAAAATTAATTTATGAAAAACATAGACAACCAAACATCGTTACAGGCAGTCTAATAACCCGGTGGTCAATGTGGGCTGTCAAGAACAGGGTATCAAATAACATGCTCTCATCAATGCACAACGTGGTCACTAAATTCATTTAGCCAAAATTATTATCGTTTAGTTGAAGGTTATTAAATGCTTTGCTGTCAGTTGACTGTTCACTGGATTTAACGCTGAACATAAAGGTGCTGAGTAATTAAATTATATGATGTTGTTAAAATCAGAAAGGCTGAATTATTAACAGCTATCTATGTCGTGCAATGTAATATAAAGGAAATTAATGTGAACCTGTAAATAGATGGAATAAATCAAAGTCAAATCCGGTTAAGAAATTACTGGCGAAGAAGATACTACAGACTTCTAAAGGTGAGGCCGAACTATAGTGTGATAAAAATGCTCAGGGTGCATGTGGTCCAAGGGATATCAGTTAGCTATTGATTCCCAGTCAACACTCAAGATCAGGCTGACGACAATCATGGAATTTCTATCCAGTAATCAAGTCATTCAGAAGTAAATAGTAACTGTATAAGCTGTCAGGCAATGTTAGACCATCAAGAATATTGTCCAACCGATTGCCAACAAGCATTGTCACTGCCAAAATATTATACAGTTATCCCCAAAAATGGAATTCCATACTTGAGTGCTATGTAAGGGAAATACGTCGTCTGTTTAAGGCATTCCAACACCCTTATCTCTATACCCTACCTTTTACATGTATAGCTCCATCCACATCCTATCCATGATAATATATATATATATATATCAATCATCCTTAATATCAAAGGGAATCTAGCATCGATCAACAAAACATTTAAATTATAAAATTTAAGAGATAAAACATGATATTTAACTGGTTTATTTAAGACGTATCGTAGGACTCATCAAGAGAGTGGGTGGAGTTTAACATGAAGGTGGGGAGGTAATTCACTACAAACACAGTCCTAGAAGTGTATAAAAACACACTCTATAAATCGAGAGGAATCACCCAAAGAAAGGGGCAGCTTCTCAGTGAAAAGGGTGTGCGACTTCGTAGTCCAGAGGCAGGAAAATTTTCCTTCAAGCTTGTTAATTTGCAGAGAAAAAAAAAACATAGCATCTAACACCGGAGAGAATCGCTAGCAATGGCTCAAATTCGTTGAGTTTAAACAAAAGAGAGGTGTTGATTTTGTTATCAAATCACTGGTTCTAGTCAACAAAATCGGAGTATTACCCACCCAAATTTACTGAGTTTATCTCAACACAATTTGCACCAAAAATAAAATAAAGGTTGAGTGAACAATAGTGGTTATCGCAGCCATTAGAATAGTAACAAAATCACAGCATAAGTAAAAGGAACAGTATACAATCACCATCAACACAATAAAATGCAGAGGTAAGGTATCAAGCAGAGCCCAAGCAAATGTAGAGATTAATCGCAGAAGAAAATAAGCGGTTTGTTGTCGGAGAAAAAAAACCACCTCAAAGGTAACAATGCAACAAGGCGAAAGACCATCAATTATCCAAGAACAATCAGAAGGGGGTATACGATGGATAGGTTCATCCTTCGCCCATCATCCTCGCACAGAAAAGAAGGGCGTTGAGATCCATAGGTCTTTTAACGCTAAGGCGACGACCATAGATCAGGCTCCTGGCCAACTGCTCAGGCGAGGACTGGTGAGTTAGGGATGAAGGATAAACAACCTCAAGGTCACAATCAACACACAGGGCGGTCACGATTGGCCGGGAAACGACGGCCAGGGGAAATCAATCAACCAATCAATCAGTTAGGCTAAAAAAAATTTCATTCATAAACTAGACAACCAGTTTACCTACCCAATAAACATGCAGATCTAAATCATAAATCCTACCACAATCTACCATTCAACGAAGAAAGTGTACCGTTGCCTGTTCGCCCGCTCTTAGTGACGTCCGCGTGCTCCGTGTAGCTCCCGCTTGCCTATCGGTGAGACTTCACCGGTACCTCCCAGCCAACGCTAGGGGTACTCTTCTTCCCCCTTAGCCTCCCGAGCCACAAAGGGGCCACACACACTATCTAGAGATATCAACTAGCTCCCAGCTTGCCTTGTAAGGCCGAGCTACCACTCCTCTCAGACCTGGGTATTCCCAACTCCCACAAGTAAATCAGTCAAGATGATATTTCTACAGTGTAATGTTACACAAACAGAAGATGGTCCTTCATCCTTCTCCTTCCTTCATTTTATAGAGTTTCCAACTTCCTTTCTTTTCTAAAATCTCATTTAATTAAATTTTTTAAAAATAACTTCCTAAAATTTCTTCTTCATACAAGTGTCACCCATCCCCTTCATTCCTCCATTATTTAATTTCCATAATTAATTATTTATCTTATTTCCCTCACCCACCTAGAGTTACTCCTAGAATCACTCCTAGGTGTCCCCAAATTCCCTCACAGGTTTTAAAGGCTTTCCCTATTATGAAATTTCTAATTCAGTTTAAAATTAGAAATCTCTTAAATGGTAGACTCTTACTAAGTTGGCTTTCCGCTTTTTCCCTTAAGTTCCCCTTTTTCCCTTTTTATGTTACCTCCTTCCCCTAGTTTCCTAATTTTTGATTTCCCATCTTTCCCCTTTTTATAGAGCTCAAAAGGCAGTTGTGGAATTTAACCCCTTTTTCCCCTTTTATCATTAAATTAATATTTTAAAATTATCCAAATAATAAAACCATTAATTCCCTTTTTCTTTTAAATTTTATTCCAACAGATTTATATATATATATATATATATATATATATATATTTGTGAATAACTTAAATTTCTTATTCCCCCCTTTTTATTACAAGATTTTAACTAAGGTTATAATTATTATTTATGTGGTTTTTATTTTTATTATTAATATATATATATATATATATATATATATATATATATAGAGCGATAAAATTTTACCACTAGAATAGTTTAGACTAAATTTTAGTACAGGGCGACAATTAATTAGGGAAATTGTTTTAAAATTTTCTTAACATGTTAATCATCTTAAGTCCATCTAGGTTCATTCCTCTATCATCAACAACATGACGTGCCCTTCAGGATGCACTAGGTGCTCCAAGGGTTCCACTCGCCTCAATATGTTTCCTTTGCGCGACGTGCCCTTCAGGACACACTACGTGCTCCAAGGGTGCCACTCGCCTCTTGACTGATTTGGTAGACATCAATAACCCTTGGAGTCAACACTCCGCCAGGTGAACTTGTCGGAGACTAAGGGCCTCTAAGGAATAAGGCCCCCACCTTATTGGACGCCCCTTAGAATCATTGTGAGTGACTGTCACAGTCTGCCCTCACGACATCATGGGTCCTCTCGAACTAGGTAATCGTTAACCTACAGTTCAAGCCATGACAGGAGTGCTAGTAGGTTGTGGCAGGGCTGCTGTACACACCTCTCCCTCAACATATCTGGTAGTCGTGCGTAACCCATTTACTCCATATGTGAGTCTGGTCGGAAAGCTATCGTCATCCTGCATCATCAATAAATCATGTCAGAACATATCCATATCATATCGTCCAATCAGATGCACTAATATCATAGTAAAACAATCAAACCCCAATGGCACACTCCCTGAATCGATCCATAGTCCAAGGGGTTTCATCGATGCCTCTACATCCTCGAGGTCCAAAATCCTACACACTCAGTAAAACCGAGTCAATAGCACCTGTCTATGTCAAAGCGGTAAAACAACATGTCATCAACCCATACCGCCTCATAATCTTAATCAAAAGTTTTAATAGCATAATAATTCAGATCACTTGCGAGCGAGTTTCCTCAAATAATAGGTTCGCTCAGTGCGCAAGAGAGGGATGTTACATCATGCATGTGTAGGAAAAGATTGGAGTTGTTGGGGAGGACAATTTCCAATGATAGACATCCTCAAGCAAGGGATAAATACAAGAAGGTTGTTGAAATATTGATGAAGGGACTTTGAGAGTCCCCATGAAGCACAACTCATGAGGTAATATCAAAAAATGTGTTGGCAACCAGAAAGGTATAAATATTTTTATACCAGTGTGGAATATGGTATGAAGGGAATTGGGTAAGAGATCCCTTCTGAAATGTTTTTATTATTTGATTATATGCATGTAATTTTAAGTTGTTGTTGTATGCCATTAATACCCAAGAAGGGTATGGTTAAGGAAGAAGAAACCAGAATAACGAATGGATAAACCTATGGAAACCAAGGATGATTGAGACCCTTACAAGAAAATTCATGAACTAAGTGTCATGAAAATTTTGACCAATCTTGAATGATTGAGAACAATAGTGATCATGAGAAACACATTGACTGAATGCATGGAGGAAATGAGAGGGTAGGTAATGGAATTCTCATCATGGAAGAAAGATCTTCCAATATCCTACCATAATTGTAAAAATGGTAAAGAAAGGAATTGGGTGACCATGAACGTTGGCACCTTGGTTTTTGGTGAAGAAAGAATGCTTGAGTGCATTCATATGAAATTTTAAGTGTATAAAATGCATGCTAATTTGAGGTCATGATCAACTTAAGGAAAAAAACTAGTTATGTTGTAATAATGAATGTGGATAGAGAATCCATATGGTGGTAGGTTGGATGCAAACCCAACACACCATGGAAAAGTGCCTAACATAAAATACAATAATCTAAAAACAATGCAAGGGTGCAATGTGTGTGAATGTGGCCATGGGCATTGACACATTGATTAATTTAATTTAATGTTTGATTGAATTTTGAAAATTTTGGTGTGATGAAATGATGTGTGTACAAGGAATTGAAATTTCCTTTTGTTTTATAAAATTGAATAGATAAAAGTGATATGATTGTTAGTATGCACAATTTCTTGTTTGGAAATCATTGCAAGTGTGAAATGAAAATATAATGTGCATGATAATTAACAATGTGTTTGGCTCATTGAAGTTGAATTGTAGGAAGAAGGGTCTTGGGTATGGTAGTAATGTAAGTCCATAAGGAATACCACCGCTTGTTGATTGTAAAAGAGACAAATTGTTATGAGAATAAAAATATCATACTGGTGAATTTGGTTTCTATATGGAACATATCTAAAAATAAAAATGTGAAATTGGAAATATGTGGTTAACAGATTTAAAAATAATTTTTGATGAAATTGAGGTTAACATCACATGAATTATTGTGTGTATGTGATATAGGTGAGATGACAAATATTTATTGGAAGGAAAAATGATGGTTGTCAAGATGGAAAATCATGAAAGGGCCACTATATGACATGATAACTATGTTTTTTTATAATGATCACCATAGAGAATGTTGCATTGTGTTGATAGGCGTCGGAGGGTTGCCTCAACATGAGCAATTTTGAGGGACGCCTCGACTATAAGATTCGATAAAGTATCAAAAAATTCTTCTTATGTGAGAAATCCTTGGTAAGGAAATATGGATCATTTGAGGTACTATATAGTAGAGAAGGGGATTCCTGAGTCCAGGCCTGGAGGGTGAGTAACCGCAAGGAATAAGAGACTTCGATAATTTTTATAATATGTTGGTTACGATCATGTACACAATGGGTATGTCAAGAAAGAGAAGTGAGTGAATTCAATGAGACAACCATGAGAGTGAAAATGCATGAAATACAAAGATGATTATTGTGTTGATATGTAAATTTTCCTCTTGAATTATGGACAACAATGGAATGTTTTTTATTTTGCATAAAGGAGGAATTAATATGCTTGATGTTTTAAATTGTTGTAGGAAGATTTTGAAATGCCAGAGTCGGAGTGAGTATTAGACTGTGAGAGACAAAAAGGAAGACATTGTTGAATTAGTTGAAGGATAAAGGCTCGACAATTGTTATTGAGAAAGAACACCGAGCATGATCCTCCTTTGAAGGGGGATGGGATTGTAACAACCCTCTTTCTAAACCTATTATTTTATGTAATTAATCATGATTTATGGTTTCCATGCAGTGGCATGAAAACATTGTAAATATATTACTGTAAATGCCAACAACTGACTGTGGGGGTGAATCCTTAAAGTTTCATCCATGATACCACTGGAAGAGAAAGTGAGGAAACCTATAGAGGGGGTTCATTATGCCCTGACTAGGTAAACCAAGATTCTCTTCCTAGGTATGAAATTTGGGAATATTAAGATATTCCCTCTAATTCTGTTTTGAAGGAAAATTAGTTAATGAGGAAGGGTTGGTGGTTGAACAACCGACCACCCTCCATGAATATAGGTATGTGAAATCTAGCTAGGACAGTTGAAATTGTCAGCCATAGGTACAATAGGGCACCATATTATGTAGCTTGAGATTTACCCATGGGTTTCCTTTTGACAGAAGGAAGGGGACAAGTCTAGAACCTTCCCAGGGAGTTATGTGCAGGGGATGCATGAAGGGAGAGAGAATAGTAGAATGCATGAGGGTATATAGGAGGAGGAGGATGATGTATATAGAAGGCCCAAGAAAAATATTTTTTCTACTGGAAGAGAGAAAAAGTGTATATAATTGGCTTGGCACGAGGGTGGACTGTTGTCGAAGTGATTGAGCATGCAAAGCATGTGGTTCGGTAGAGAGGAGAACACCCACAGTCAGTTGGATGGTTAACCTCTTCACTGAATATATAAGTGTTTGTATGTTTTGTATGTTGAGTGAAATGAATGATTCTTATCTGTAAATGTATTATGGATGTACATGCCTACATGATAATAATGATGCTTGATATATTGGAAAACCCTTGCATTTGAATATCAGTAGGATGGCTAGAATGGTGCAATCCTTACACTGATGAATATGAATATCTTGTAATGTCCTGAAATAGAGAAAATGAACTAGATTATGTGGTTCATGTAAAAAAATAGATATATCTATCATCGTATTGGGTTTTCTCTACCATAAGTTGGGATGTAAGATAATAATTGAATCTAAAAAAGAGGTGATATACTCTCCCCTCCACTGTCAAATGGAGAACTGTGATGGTGTTTCATATGAGAGGCCAGAGAAGGATGATACTCCTTAGGTATTTCTCGATATGTCAAAATGGGAGATAAGTAGCGATCTTATCACTTGCTAGGAAATGGGTTGAGAAAGGCTGAAAGTACATGATAAAAAGCCTTATGAGACGATGTAGAGGAGGGTTACAAGATTTCTAATTCCAAAAAACCCTCTCTGTTCCCTTGACTTCTTGAATAAATCGGTGGGTTACAGTAGCTATTGATCCATGGTCGGGAGTCAAACTCAACTATCCCAACATGGGTTGGTTACCCATCATATTCCATTATAGATCTGCAAGCTTCAACAACCATCAATCTAGGGAGAGGGTCTATCCTGACCATCTAAAGATGAACTAAGTCTAATCAACAAAATACCTGTGAAATTGACGATTGAATCTCATCCATAAGATATGTATTCCAAGAAATATCGCTCGTCAATATAATAAGTAAGCTCTAGAACACCGGATCTCGAGGGAACTCTAAGGATAATCCCCTTTGGAAGTCTAGACATGTTGATGTCCAGGGACTAGGGTTCCAGCCCCTGGTTCCTTACCTCGTTATAAAATCACGAGGGAGAGAGAGAGATGTGACATCATGTGTGACATGGTACACATGTATGGTAGACATGAGGTCAAGGGATTTCCACTTGGAAATGTTTGATTAGCTGGTAGAGAAAGTGTGGGGCCAAACTAAGCATGGAGGCCTCATATTTAGACCCTCTAAATACTCAGTCCTAGGATCTTGAACATGAGAGATATTAGTCATAGATATATATTTTGAAAGTTCAATAGGACCCCAGACTAGTGGGGGTCTCATTGCAAGGATTTTTGTAGAATGATCGGTGACCCGATACCTGGTGGGTAGCTTTCCCATGCGGGGTTATATATATATATAAGTGTGAGAGGAGTATGATGTCACATGTGATGTGCTAGCCACATATATATACAACATGGCCTAGGATTCCACATGTCGAAGGATAATTGAACCATGGGTTGTATGTGGGGCCGAGTCAGGCCTAAAACCTTGCGTTGACCCCTATAAATGATAATCGTCAGATCTACCTGTGAGATATATTAACTGTAGATATCATATTAAAGGTCAAGGTTCGTAACCCCGAGGTTAACTTAATTAGTCATCTTGTAATCCCCGACAACAAGATTTTTCTTGAAGTTTATACCATGTTGGGAAAGTCCCAATATCCAACACTCTGGGTGACGTGTCATGAAGTGGTCTTTCCACATGGCATCCAATATCTAATCCACATGTCACATGGTGGTAGTACCACATGTCACACCAATTTGACACATATGGGCATGTTTTCATGAACTAAACTTGATCCATGTGTTGATTCATGAGAGGACCCTTACGTCAACATGACATATCTTGACATCGGACTTTTGGGAAGTATTATACTTCCCAACATACAATAACTCTCCAAGGTATGCGATCCACAGAGACAAGGATCACCAATATATTAATCAACGAGCCAATCTCCATTGTCCATCCCTTAAATCCAATATTACACTCTGAGATTGTGAACGAAATCATCGTATTCGTCCGATCTAGGCATGCAAGATCTCAGTCGTAGATATAGTATATCCATGACCTTGAGAGTTAATGTATTTAATCATGCCGTAATTATGAGATTAATGTAATTAACCATCTCGTAATACCTGTTTGTTGGGCTTAGAAAGTTTTGTAGATACATTGTGTCAATAAAGTCACGATACCCTCTACCCATTGGTGACATGAGAGGGCCATGTGTCACATGGTGGTGGAGCCACATGTCCTATCGATTTGGCATATTTGGATGGAGTTTCAGATGAAAAATCACTACCACGTGTCAATAGTATGATCGCCACATGTCAGGCCATGTCATATCGTGCTCTGACATATTATATCGTGGAATTTCCACGTGGAATATGGATGTCGATGGTAGGACACATTGGATACATAGGTTTGGGTTTGGCATTAGGCCTCAATCGTTGGATCTGATCATCATGAGATATCGACCATTGATTTCCCTTATAGCCAAACTCAACTCCCATTGTAGGTTACCATGGAACCTAGAGTACGATGGAGCCCCCATTCTCCACGCATATTTTGTTGGATGGACCACTTACTTCAACCTCATGTATCTCTACGACAGGCTCTCGAGAGGTCTTCTACCTCCTAACACATAAAATTTGGTGAGGTTCGAGACCCCTATGTCTCGATAGACATGTGTTAACACCTAGTGCGTCTGGGTCTCAGGAGAAAGTGTAGTCGACATGTGACATGGAAGAATCACGTCATATGGCATGGGTGGTGTGGAGCCACGTGAGTGCCATGTGTCAAAGAGGAAACTTTTTGCCAATGAATGCCCAAATATTTAAATGGACATAACTTTTGATCTAGAGCTTTGTTTTGAGAAAACATACAGTCGTTGGAAAGGTCTTGGCGAGCAAAAGATGATGGTGTCCTCAAAAGGAGTTTTGGAAATCATTGAAGGAAGTAAAAAATTTAACACCCCATCCCTTAAAGGGGCACTTAGGGGGTTGGGTGTGTTACAATATGGATCAACATAGTTATATATTGATATGATATTATTACTAAAGTTGTTATTAATAATGTTCCACAAGGATATTTAAATATTAAATATTAAACAAATATTTCAATCATAACTAATTTACAATTGATTACCATAATGAATATATTATCATATAATAATAATATAAACTAGTATAATATAATATAGTTTATTGTATATGACTATATATAATATACCAAAAATCATTTATAAATAATAAAATAGTGTTGACATCAACAATGGGTCATATTAATACTAGTTATCATATATTATTATGATAACTAGTATTATAAACATGAAATTGTTTATATTATTATTGTTAACCACAATTGACTATGGTTGACCATGACTGCATATTGTTGACTTTGGTTGGCCATGGATAATTATGGTTAACCATATTTTACCATGGTTTACTATGGTCATCCATGTTTGACCATGGTTGAGCTTATAGAGAATTTCATTGAAAAAGTGTTTCTCACTTATTTTATAAAAGTGGCCACTTCATAAAAAGTAACTTATTTGTAAAGGTGATCTTATAAGAAAATTTAGAGAGGAAATGGAAACATTTTTTACTCAACAAACTCATTATGCACCCATAACAATTTGAGTCAACCTCTACTTACCACATGGCACTTTGGTTACATTTTATGCCTTTCTTAAAAAGTGCATAATTTTAACATGTAGAGTCTATTTTTAATGCCATTTTTTTACACTAGCTATTTTTTTTTGAAAGATTTCCATCCACACAATCAATTTATACTTTTGAAACCATCTTACTTTTATATTTTAACATGGGTAATATAAGCGATATTTTACTTACTATTTCAAATTGTTTCTCATGAAAATCCCATCTTGAGGAGTACTACAAAGTAAAAGACCTTATTGAATTACCTCTAGAAAAGAAAATAACCCCACTAATGTCTCAAAGAAAGTCAAATGGGATTTAAAAAATGATGAAGAATGTAGATTAATAAGAATGTCCATCTCTAGTGATTTATGGTTTCTACATCAAAGAGTTGACAAACCATATGATGATTGGACAATGTTGGAAACTATATTTGGTAAACACAATGAGATTTGAGTCTACTAGCTTGGAAATAATTGATTTATTTAAATCCTAGTGATTTCTCTTGCATTGAAGATTATTTATCTAAGTTCAAAACACTCATAATTTTACTTGAATATTTTAAAATATTAAACAAGGATGACCAATTGCTATATGCTATTCTTCTTAATATTGCTAGTGCGTATTTTTTTTTTTGTATCTACTTTTCACTCCACTAGAGAATATCTAGGGGCTTCTTACAAACCACCCATTATTAAATCTTTTTAAGACTCATTGATTAAAGAATAACATAATCTCTTGCACATTTGAGTGATCAACATTGTAGGTAAATCTAACAAAGCCTTAGTGGCCCAATAGAAGGATAAATACAACCATTTGAAGATGTAACATCCTTGCAACAATAAGAAAAACAAGGGTCCCAAATCCTCTCAACCATATCTCCTACTCCAAATGGCGACAAAGGAAAATAAAAAAGTAAGAAGATTGAGAAACATTGCAATTTTTTCAAGAGAGATGGTAATTTGGAGTCTAAAAGTTTTAAGAATATGGAGGCTTTAGAACCAACAATGTAGAAACACATCATCAATATTGATTCTTCATCTTATAACTCTTCTTCTCATGTAAATGGACTTTATTCTTTTGATTTTTACTTCAATACAACATCTACTACTTCTTCTAATGAGTGGTGTATTGATTCTATATAATCTTATCATATGGCTAAGGATAAATCCATTTTTTCTTCTTTTAATGAATTTATCACAAATCCAATATTTATTGGTGATGATAGATCTCTTAGTGCCGATCTTTTATTGTTTTGGGGTTTGGAACAAATCAACTAGATCATGGTCAATTTAATTATGTATTATGTGTTCCAAGTCTCTCTTGCAATCTTCTATAAATATATCAAATCATAGATTTAGGTAAATGTAAAATATTAGAGTTTTCACTTCATGAATTTGTAACAAGGATTTAAAATATCATAAACATGTCCTAGAAACTGGAATGGTTGATTATATTACTAAGTTGTATAGATTTGAAAATTTTGGGTCATCTACTTTTCCATTAGTTTTTATTGTTCATGTCGATGAATTCAACAAACTTTTGCATGAGTGATTTAGTCATTTAAATTATTTATCATTGCAACAATTATGTAATAAAAATATGGTGATTATTCTTCCTCTAATTTTTTAAAAAGTTGGTGTTTGTGTAGGTTGTGTTCTCAAAAAACATCATTCAGAGGTTCTTGAAAATCATGCCTCAACCGCCTTGTAGCTTGTTCATATTGTTTTTTGTGGTTTTCTTTCTTCTCATTCTTTATCTATATTTAAGTTCTTAAATTTAATTGATGACTTCTCCATACACATTTGGTTTATTTCTTAAAACTCAAGAGTGAAGTTTTTGACATCATTTTGGCTAAGAAAGTCCCTGTAGAAAAATAATCTAGAAGTCTGCAACTACACAAGTTAAGACTAGATAATGGAGTTAAATATGTTAACAATAAATTTATAGCTTACTAAACTACATAAGGAATTCAAATGAAACATACCAATCCATATACACCACAATAACACAATTTTTTAAGAGAGATAATTAGTCGTTAAAGGAAATGGAAAATTGTATGATCCAATCCAAGACATTAAGTCTTCATTTTTGGGCAGAAGCCATTAATTATGCGAATAACACTCCCACAAAGGATTTAAAAAATATAATACTAGAATAAGAATGTATTAAAATTAAACTAGATGCAATCCACTTCTATTTGTTTGGTAGTGAATCATCTACTGAAATTCCTAATGAGAAAATAAAAGTATTACAACCTAAAAGTGACAAGTGCATTTTTGTTGAATATTTTGAAGATGTAAAAGGTTATAGACTTATTCAACCTAATTCCAATGAAATTATTATTATGAGAGATGTTAATATTGATGAAATGGTATTTTTATGCAAGCCTAATTCAACATGTGTGCCATATTTTAGCTGTGATCAATCTTTGGTGTCTACACCATATTCTATTCCAAAATTTTCCGTTAATGGTCCTACTCAATTTTATTTATTTATACGGTGATAGTGAGGATGAAAATCAAGATTTTCCTACTCACCTTCCTTTCGTTGGTTCCATTTAACATGAACCTACACCAAAACCATCACTTCCCAAATGGGTCCATACAACATAAGGATTCATTGGTGATCTTGTCGATAATCCTATAAATTAGCATCATACACCTTCATAGTTCCATTGAGCCTCCTTTCTTTTGGCTCAATTTTTAGAGACTTGTGAGCCATAAATATTTGTAGAAGCTTGTGGCCATCCATATTGGGACACAACATTGAATCAAGAATGTTTTTCCCTAATGGACCACCTTCTCTGCAATGTAGTCCCTTAGGTCATTCCACTTACTTATAGGGCTCTAGTACTACTGGTAAGGAAATGTCAATGGTATAAAATCAAAGGATTCTTAGTTGTGGAAATTTGTTTAATAATTTCCATCTTTCTCATGCACATGAGCATTAATTTCTTGCTAGAATAGCTAGTAGTTCCCTACATCTAACTAGGAATGGCTCCCTACCTCCAACCATTCATTTCCATGGCTACTGAAAAAGAAAAAGAGTGATCCAGAATGATTGATGAACAATTGAGGAACCCTCTAATGACCAAAACCATGGTTTATATAATTATATGCAATAATTCTCCACTTGGTCTCCCTAAGAAGCTCATGTAACCACGTTTCCCAACTAATTTCCAAGATGGATGAATAAAATATAATAAAAATGATTATCCCCTTTATCCCCCTCTCTCATGGAATCATAACCCCCTATAACTT
This sequence comes from Picea engelmannii, assembly GCA_009831015.1. Classification (NCBI taxonomy): domain Eukaryota; kingdom Viridiplantae; phylum Streptophyta; class Pinopsida; order Pinales; family Pinaceae; genus Picea; species Picea engelmannii. Next base: position 144,870 of record ML791915.1, read on the forward strand.
TTTCCTTTTCTATCTTGCAGCCAATGAAGAATTTTTATTATTATATTCAAAGTAATTTATTGCTAGGCTCTCCAACCTTTCAACTTTATAGGAGCTTCAACATTTCATCAAATAAAAAAAATGCATTATTAATATATGGAATCAAAATCGACATATTACATTCCCCTCCCCATTATTTTGGCGCTTCCATCTGTGCATATCACCATGTAGGTGTACATATATACATAATTATTTTATTAAATTTTTCAAAACAACTTCGGGTATGTCGCTTTCATTGTATCTTTTGACTACCATGTCACTTCTTTAGGGATGCAAGATTTCCACTGGACCTTTACCTGCCCTATGGATTTTTTCTAGAGAACCATGACCTTCCTATATAGTATATGCATTAGTTGTGCCTAGAATTCTTCTTCTGGCTCCACCTGAATCAAATTCCAATCAATTACATGGTTAGGATTTAATGCAAATACTTTTTCACTACCATGTCACTTCTTTAGGGATGCAACATTTCCACTGGACCTTTACCTGCCCTATGTTTTTTTTCTAGAGAGACATGACCTTCCTATATAGTATATGCATTAGTTGTGCCTAGAATTCTTCTTCTGGATCCACCTGAATCAAATTCCAATCAATTACATGGTTAGGATTTAATGCAAATACTTTTTAAACAAACATACATAAAATACATTATGCACATTCATGGAAGCAGAAAATGAAAGCATCTATTCAACTGGCCCTATTGTTTCCAATATTTCAAATGGACCACAAAGTATGGCTACTATCTTGGTACAACTTCTCAAATCTAATGAGCCCTTCTTGGGCTTCACTTTAAAAAATGCATTCCCTCCCACTTTAAATTATCTGGTGTTCCTATTCTTATATGCATAACTCTTCTTCCTATCTTGTGTTTCTTTCAATTTTTGATTAATTTTAATCATTTTTTCTTCCATCTCCTTAAGGAATCCTTGCCTGATCATGCACCCTATAGTGTAATTAAAATGAATTCACTTTAATGGATTACTTAACCTCTTTATTTAAATTTTAAGTAGGTCTTGATGATGTTTTTCACACTTGACTTTGAAAGGGTTTTGTAACTAAATTTCTCTTTGTACAATTTAGTATCGAGATTCAATCCTTTAATGTTTTCTCATGAATCGAAGAAATTTTGCACTTGATGTATTTATAATTTTCCATTTAGTGTCAAATATTGCAAAGGAAACAAAACCTTTTACCAATTTACAAAGATAATAAGTTCCAGAAGAATGTAATACAATAAATTGTTGCAATGACCAATGTACCTCATGAGCATCATGTGCTTTAATTTTTTTTCCAGTATTAAATCTATGTCACGAAACAACATAAGAATCTAAGAGAATAACCACCATACACACAAACAATTATCCTTAGACCCCCTTATTCAATTTCAGGGCAGATCTATGAAATTTCAACAACCCAAAAAAATCATTTTATTAATCTTGATACAACTAGCTCTTTGCACCTAAGAACCCAACAAACAATTATCTTTGTTATGAAAAGAATGTCATATGTCTTGTGTCCTCTATTTACAAACTTAATAAATTAAACATTCCATAAACTATGTTTATGGTTCTTCAAAATAAATGTATGCAACCCATCACTATACCCACTTCCAAGGGGTTCCAACATCTTTCAACAAAACCTAAGCCTTTAACTACACTTTTTATGCTCCTCTCTACAAGATGTGTTTCTCACAGTCTTTAACAAACACCATTGATAGGGAATAATTTACAAATCATCATATAGGTAAAAAAAACTTACAAAACCTTTATAAAGTGACCTAGTCATATAATTATAAGTCTTACAACAAACATAGAAAGAAACACCAGGAAAACTAAACATATTAATGGACCCAAGACATTGATGTCTCTTGCAAAGCCAAATTCCCTTTTAATGGAATCATAATGCATGAAAAATTTACATTAATTTAACCTATAATGAACAAGGTCATCGACGCAGAAAAACATGATTATGCATTAGATCTCTCTTTATTTATGGGTGCATGTGCACTACTGGTTGAACATATGGGTGATTTTTTTTTGCAAAAGAAAATTTTTGTATCTTAGATCATCTGTGTTGTTATGTTGATATAGGAAGTGTTTTTCACTCTAGAATGTTCACATGGGATGGAAATTATTGTTTGAAGCTTAGAAATCCACAACAAGCACTGGAAAGTGAAGCAAAATTATGGAGTTTCAATGACTCTAGTCTCAGATCTACAACGCAAATGGAAACATTGCTCAACATAGTTGAAAATACTGTTCGCCACAAAAAAATGTGACTGAACTCTCATGATTTACCACGTAGTGCACAGACTGGACAATTTACTGCGTGTTGTGATAACACACTTAATGAAACAATTTATTGACAAAAAAACAACCAATTTCTATACTTAGCATATAAATTGAAATACAACAGAACTTGTGAACACAAAAAATACTTAATATTAAGATAAAATTTGGTAGTGCGTGATAATACATAATACAATAAATAAGATGAGTTTTGACTCCAATGACTTCTAAACAAATTCTGAAACTTACAGCACACACACACACAAAGCATGTTCTCTCAGACTTAATTGATTCCTCTATTGTTGTTGTTTTCTTGCTCATGAATATGTTCTCTCTACCTATATGCATATCGACTTCCTATAGACTCAGTCATATATAGAAAATATTGAGACTTCCTACAAAAGTAAAACTGAATCAACATTTAAGACGTTAATAAATATGGCTGACCTCTATCTATTTAATTGGACTCGAGAAAGATAAAGATCGACTTCATTAATTAACTCCCCTGCTTGCCGACTAACAAAAATGAGTTTGAGTAAACTTGTGAATTTGTATTTTCATATTGACAAATCACTGACTGACTGACTGAAAAATCTACAGAGACATAAAGCTTCACCAACTTTTAATTACTATTTCCAACACTCCCACTTAATTATAAGTAGGTGAAATTACAAAAAGTTACATTAAAAATTGAGTTGACATATATTGTCAATCATCTATTACCGTGCATACTCCCAGACTATTGCGCATATGCGGAAATGGATCTCTTGCCAAATATTTTGTAAATATGTCTGCAACTTGTTCTTTTGACCTGCAAAATTCTAAACATATTTCTTTGTTATTCACTAACTTTTTGATAAAATGATACCTTGTATCAACATGCTTGGTTTTCTTGTGAAACACATGATTCTTAGATAACATGATGGATGAATTGTTGTCACAAAATATTATTGTTGGTTCATGTTGTTCCTACAACAAATATTTTAGCACTCTTCTCATCCAAACTACTTGACAAGCTGTGCTTGTAGCCGTGACGTACTCTACTTCTGCTAAAGAAAGAGTCACTATGGGATGCTTTCTATATGCCCATTATACTATACCTATTACAAAATGAAATGTGTACCCATAAGTACATTTCCTATCATCTATGTTTCCTCCACAATCACTATCAGTGTATCCAATAAGTATTAAATCTTCTGAAGTAAAATATCTAATGCCAAAATATTTTGTTCCATTCACATATCTCATAATTCTTTTTCCTACCTTCCAATATGATTCTTTTGGAGTTTTCATGAACCTCTAAATCATGCTCACTCCATACATAATATTAGGTCTTGTTGTTGTTAGATACATAAGACTGCCTACCAATATTTTAAACAGTGTGGGATCCACCTTGGACACTTCATCTTCCTTACTTAACTTCAATCCTGTTATGATAGGTTTTGGGGCTGCTTTGAAATTTATCATGTTGAATCTTTTCAAAATTTCATGCCCATACTTATATTGTGAAATAAGTATAGCATCTTTGGACTGGTAAACTTCAATACCCAGAAAATATCTCATAAGTCCTAAATCAATCATTTCAAATTCATCCTTCATTGACTTAAATTATTCTATGCCAAAATTACCTATAAATATCAAATCATATACATATAAGAAAATAATTAACATGTTACCTTACTGATTTTCTTTGATGTACAATGTTGGCTCACATTCACTTCTCTGAAATCCATTCTGAGAGAGATAGAAATATATGTGACTGTACCAAGCTCTAGGATCTTTATTTAGCCGATACAATGATTTCTTCAATATTGACACTTTGTTTTCTTGTCATGGAACCTCATAGCCTTGTGGTTTTTCCACATATACTTCTTCCTCTAAATTTCCATTAAAAAATGATGAATTTACATCCATTTAATAAATTGGCCATTTTTTCTGTGCGACAATGGCTAACACAGTTCTGATTGTTTCCATGAGTGCAATTGGTGAAAATGTTTAATTGAAATCAATTCCAGGTTGTTGTGTAAATCCTCTTGCAACTAGCCTTTACTTGGGCTTCTACAAATTTCCTTCTGCATCTTGTTTGGTTTTATAAATCCCCCTCACACTTATCACATCCTTATCTTCAGGTACATCTACTAAATTCCATGTCTGATTGTTCTCCATGCATATGATTTCTTCATCCATGGATTGAGACCATACATCATATTTGATAGCTTCTTCAAAAGTTAAAGGATCATCTATTTGTGAAAACAGAGAAAAAAAGGAAAATGATTTTTTTGTGTCTTCATTATAGATGTCGCGTAGACTTCTTGTCTTTCTTGGTAACAGACTTGCCAATGTTGGATCTAGAGATGTATAACTACTTGGACTGCTTGTTGTAGTTTCCTATGCTATAGGTGTGAACTGTGCACCTACTGATATCACTGGAGTAGTTTGTGCTGGGATTTGTGTTGCAGTTGTGGAAGGAACTATGCACTGACTTGTACATGGTGTTTGAACCACCTCATATTCTGTTTCATCATGCTCAATACCATCAATAATTCTAACTTTATTTTCTATGCTTCCATCACATGCTTCATTCTCCATGAAATGAACATCGTGACTGATTATGATCTTTCTTGCGACAAGGTCATTTAGATTGTATCATTTTTTTCTTCAAAATACCCAACAAATATACATTTTTGTCCTTTTTTTTCCAACTTATATCTCAGCTCATTTGGAACATGCATGTATGTGACACAACCAAATTTTTTTAAGTGTGACACGTTATGATTCATACCTGTCCAGGCTTCTTGAGGAACTCTATTCTTTACACTCTTTGTCAGACATTTGTTCATGATGTATACTACAGTTTCTATTGCCTCAACTCAATACTCATTTGGCAAATGTTTAGTTTCCAACATACTATGTGTAATTTCCATGATGGTCATGTTCTTTCTTTATGCGACATCATTCTGCTATGGTGTATACCACACGTTAAATTGCTTGTAGATGCCATGTGCTTTACAAAAGTTCTAAAATTCTCTTGAAATGTATTCTCCTCCTCTATCAGTTCTTAGAACCTTAATGTAATAACGACTCTACTTCTCCACAAGTGATTTAAACTTCTGAAAGAAACCCAATGTGTTATATTTGTGCTTTAGAAAATAAATCCATGTATTTCTTTAGAAATCATCAATAAATGTTAGAAAATATGTATTTCCTCCTATAGATAGTGTTTGCATTGGTCCATGAATGTTTGAATTTACTATTTCCAATGGATCTTTTGCTCTATAAGACTTTCCAATTGGAAATGAATCTCTATGTTACTTTCCAAATATGGATCATTCACATATTCTTTTTGTTTTTCTATTATTGGCAAACATTTTACCATATCCTTTTTGTGTAGCAGCTCCATTCCTCCAAAGTTCAAATATTCAAATCTGAAATTCCATAACTGAGAATCATCATGTACTTCAGATTGAAATTCTTCCTGCATTTCCGTTCCACTTTCTCCTTTCTTAATATTGCGCACACTATTTTATTCATTGGAAATGCATGCACTTTCTAATGTAAATGCAATCTCTAACTAAGAATATTTTTCTTTACCAACAACTAGCCCTATAATTCTCTTATTGGATGGATTCAATGTCAATGGGAAATTTTGTTACTTGTCATCTAAATTCTTGCAATAAGCTAATTGTTTGGATATCTGTCCATAATCACACAATGATTATCTTCCATATAGATTTGTTATCCTTTCTATAACAACTTCTTTGCTCATCAAACTATGATTCAGACCAGAAACATAATATACATCATGCAAAACCTTTTGTTCTCCTTGTTTAGTTAAAATGTTTATACTTCCTTTGCCTAAGATAGTGACTTGGATATTTGTTCCAAGTGTAACCTTGGTTTTGACTGACTTATCCAAACTAGAAAACATTTCTATGTTTCTTGTCATGTGATTACTGCATCCGAAATATAGATACCATATGTCACAAGGAATTTCTTGAGAAACATTGCATTCAATTGGGGAAAATATAGGAATTGCTTCAATGTGCACCATAAACATAGGGCTGGAGGGACTATTTGCGTTGTTTGACTAATATTGGCCTTGTTTGTTATGATTATACTATCTCTTTCTCCACTCATATTAATAACGTCCATACTTTTTTATAGTAATGGCATTGAATATTTGATTTATCAGTTCTCTGACTACTTGTCTGACTGGTATTTGGGTTTTGACATCTTCCACCAGTGTTTCCAGGACTGCTACTGCATCCACCTCTGGCATAAATTATTCCTCTATCTTTAGAGTTATATCTCCCCCTTCCTCTTCCATAGATTATAGATGACTGCAAGGAAAATTCATTCTCTAATGACATAATTGAACTATTCAATCTGTGTTCATGATTAATGAGGGAAGATTGCAGTTCATCTAGACTAAAATGACCTAGGTCTTTACTTTCTTCCAGAGTCACAACAAGGGTATCAAATTTAGGAGGAAGACTCCTAATTATCTTCTCAATAACTTTTATATCCTCTATAATTTCTCCATGAGACTTAATCTAATTTATCATGCCAATAACATGGGTATAAAATGAATCTACTAAATTTGTGTCTTTCATTGATAGAGTTTCAAAATCTCTTCTAAGAATTTTTTGTTTTGAAGTCTTGACTTTGTCCATACCTTGATAAGAGGTTTGTAATATGTCCCATGCTTCCTTGGCTTTCTTTTCTGATGCAACTCTTGGGAGTATGCTCTCATGCATGGATTGATGTATGTAAAACATCACCTTTCCATCCTTATTCCTTTGATCTTTCAAGATATCTGTTGGCCCTTGACCAAGTTTTGAGGAACACTTGGTCATAATTGACCGTTTTTGGGACTTTGACAGCCTATCGAAGACAAAGAACAAAGAGAAGTGGAAATTGTGGAATCTAGGCCCCCTTTTGGATCCTTTTTGGGTTTTTGGGAATATGTAATGGGAAAGGGATGTCGGCCCGTGGGTTTACCACACTTAGGCCCACTTTTGTAATGTATAAATAGAAGGATAGGCAATGTAAGAAGTAGTATATGTGACTGCTTAGTGAAATTGGTAGTGCATCTATGTGATGTTGAATAAGTTCTCTGTGCGAACTGTGTAAGACTTTCAAGGATAATTGCAAATTATTGTGAGGTTTTTATAGAAAGCTAAGTGTTGTAACACAAGGAAGAATGATCTAGCGAGCTGCACAAATCTTCTGTCCTATGTGAAGAAGGGTTTTGGAGGCTTTGTGCTTGTAACAGATAGAAGACAATAATAAAGAAGAAGATCTTATGGACGTAGCCCCAGGGTGGGGGTCAACCACGTAAATCTGTGTGTTATGCTCCGTGATTTGATTCAATGTGTTTTTGCTTATGCTATGTGCTTTGATATATCCACATATGCTCTGTGATTCTTAGATATATATGATTGTTAGATCTGATGTGTATGAGGATTCTTAGTGTTGATCTACTGGATATGATTTGGGTTACTATGTTTAAGTGCTAAAATACTATAGATATGAGTGTACACCGCGATGCTCTGTGTTGTCTGCGAAGTATAATAAGGGTTGAATATTGATGTATGATCGATGCTAAGTGCTATGTAAATGATATAATCACAGATCTATGTCCCAGCTAAGGTTGTAGACACCTGAGTCTTGCAACCACCCCTGCCTCTACCTCAGGTGAGACTTCATCTACTTCGCAGGTGTTGCCGAAAGGGACGGTAGTTAGGGATTTGTTGGTGTGCTCTTGAGCGTTGAACCCTGGGTCTGCCCATGTGCCAACAATATCCTTCTCAAGTTGTTTGAAATCATTGTATGCTTCCTGATATGTTTGTTCCAGATATTCATTCTTGAATATCTCCCATACATATTGACCCCGAAATAAATCCTTCATGGTTAAGGACCATAACTCATATTTCTTTCCTATAAAAGTGGGAGGTTTTAGATTTGAAGTAGAAGCCATATTTTACCTTAATACAAAGCTATGTCTCTTGAACCTTGCTTTGATAAACCTTGCTACAATCAACCTACTTTTCTCAACCTACTCTGATACTAGATCTCGTATCTATAGTGCATAGGGAAACTTTGTGCATCACAATTTCAAATACTACACACCAAAAAACTTCATGACTGAACTCTCAGGATTTACCGTGTAGTGTATAGACTGCACAATTTACTATGCGTTGTGATAAAACACTTAATGAAACGATTCCTTTACATAGAAACAACATAGTTCTATACTTAGCATATAAACTCATAAATACAATATAACTTGTGAACACACAAAATACTTGATATTAGGATAAAATTCAGCATTGTGCGCTAATACATAATACAATAACTAAGATTATCTTTGGATCCAATGACTTCTAAACAACTTATACAACTTATAAATACGACTGAACACTATCTACTTAACTAGACTCGAGAAATATAAAGATCGACTTCATTAATTAACTCCCCTGCTTGCCGACTAAAGAAAATGAGTTTGAGAAAACTTGCAAATTTGTAGTTGCATATTGACGACTGAATGAGTGAAAAATCGACGGAGACATAAAGCTTCACCAACTTGTAATTACTATTTCCAACAACTATAAATGATGTCAATGTCACTTCTAATTTCATTATTCCTTGAGATTTTTTCTGCATACTATTCTCAATACATATTTGGCATTAGATCATCTAATTTTGGGAGTAATGGATGAATCTCAGTGACTGTTTTGAGGGTGTGCTCGATCGCTGAAGATTTAGAAATTTCGACTAGTGATTCAAGCTTAGGTTTGGATAGAGATATCTTGTCGCATCCATTATTCACCAGAGCCAGATACATGGAAATAAAAATGGACACATACAAGGAATTTTCCTCTGAATTCTTCCCATCTTGCATAAAAATATATCAACCATTGATATCCTCCTACTGTGAACGTGTCACTCATTATGTAACAAACTGCAACAAGATTCTCAATTTTAACTGGATCGTTTCTTCTAGATTGGGCATTAGATCAAAGAGGAAGATAATTTTTTGGCCCACCATGGAGATCGTGCCTTCTTTTCTTACTTTACCAGCAAAGCTCCTTAGAATTCCAGTAGAAGTGAAGAAGAATATTTCTCTACATTGATCCCTCTGTGAATACATTGAATATTCGGTGAAGACAGTTTGAGTGGGCCTAATGGTTAAAAATATGTGTTTCCTCTTGAGAGTTCACAAGTTCAAATCCAGAGGCTAAGATTACCATTGAGTGAGGGGTTTCTGTGAGCTTCCCAAGTAAGATATGATCAAAATTTGAGGTGGGTCAACAACAAATATGTGTGATATCCTTCACATTCAGGGGGGTCAATGTAACAACCATATTGGCTCAAATTTTTGGGGTTTCAACAATATGATGTTCGAATGAGCTTCCCATTTGACATAGCCTTGTCAAGGTCACTTATACAATATGGCCTGTCATTAACCTGGTAATATAATCGACTACCATCCTTTCACACTTCTGGCTGCCTTGCATCAAACATAGAATTTTCATTTCCATTGGGCGATGGCACTAGGTTTTCTGGTGAGATTTGTTGTTTCCACCATTACACAAATCACTTGTGATTAGCTAGGGTAGTTCCTAGACTAGTAATTCACCATAGTGATTTAAAAAATGAAGATGAGATCCATGGGATGTAATGATTACAATTATGTATTACAAATTTTCCTTCAAGATAATAACATAACACTTCTTAATCAATGGGTATGTAGAAGTTATATTCGATATAGAACAACGAAAAACACTTTAGATCAATATTAATGCACAACACTGTAGGGATAGATCTATTAGTATTCAAATTCCAATGATCAATTGCATGCAAATGAAAGGATCTAGTTGAAATCAATGTCTGAATCCACATAGAAAAATATGAGATTTGGAATGGGAAGGAGAAAATTGGCCTCAACGGGGAATAAATCTTGGAATCCATTTAACACCATGGAAAATCAAGACTACACATGCACAATATAATTTCCCATAGATTACAATCTACAAATCTAGTGAGAAATGTTATAATATCCCCATGAGCATACTAAAATCTTCTCAAACATAAAGTTTCAAAATTACCTTAAATTTCTTGCAATGCCTTGCCACATATGCATCTCACAAACTCAAAACCACATTATTAGTGTGAGAATAACATTGTCATGGCTCATTAACTTGATTGAGAAGTGAAATGTGTTGGAAATTTCCATATGAATCTACCTTGTTGAGACTGGTTCATGGATCACTACCATGAACGTGTGTTAAAATTAGATGTTGCATCTTATTTTCCATTGGATACACCTCTTATGGATGACTACCATGGAGAAATCATAGAATTATTAGGCCCTCAAGGCTTAATAATTGAAGCACAATAAAAACAAGAGAATAATTAGTAGAAAAGGATTTATGAATTTATAATACATAGATTGACCAAATATAGATCTCACAACTCATATCAATGTGGTCTTGAGCTTTGTGATTGTCTAGGAACATAGAGTATAACATCTGCAACAATATAGAATTTGCAACATTGTTTCTTTTACAATTTTTCTAGACTTAATATTTCTTTTTAACATAAGCTACTAGTTTCTTATGTGGCAATCGAACATGACTACTGATGTGGAAAGACGAGTACACATGGAACCCTGAGGGAATACCATGTCACCCTTCCAACCACCTAGTCCTACTCCACCATCCTCCATATCCACCTCTTCTCTCTCTTCCTTCTTCTTCCTTACCCCTTCTTCTCCTTCAATACCTTACCGTTTACCTTTAGGATTTTGGTACCCTTTTACCGTTACCTTACCGTTACACTTCACTATATAAATACATAAAAATATTATTAAATACGGGGTCCCACATATATTGGTTGTCATAGGGAATCATTATCATGGCCCATGTTATCAGTGGGGTCCATCGATACCTTACCTCCAACATGCAACACCCTAGATATAATGACAGAGATGGAATGATCAATGTTTGAGGGTTGACTTTGGAGGTTGAAGCATAGGGGAGTTAATGGGAGGTTAAAGGAGGAGGAGGAGGAGGATAACGACGAAGAAGACAACAACACTGATGAGGACTTCAATGAAAATGACGATGATAAGATGACGAGGAGGAATATGACGAGGATGAAGACAACAACCACGATGATGATCATTGTGTATATTTGGTCTATTGAACCTTGAGAAAGGTAAGGAATTACTTACATTTCTTTGAAATCTATTTCTATTCTTTAAAAATATCAAAAAGTGTTCCAAGATCACAGTATTTTTGATGATTTAAAAGATTAGGAATATTTGTATAATGTTACATTAAATTATGGTTTTAAATTATAATTTTTATTTTATTTTCAAAAATAAAATTCAAATTAAAAACTATTTATAATAACAAAATAAATAAATATACATTCATCTTAACTTAATTTTTTTTGTTAGCTAAATATCCATTCTATTAAATAACTAAATTATAATTCACTTTTACTTTATATGATTAAGTTCAATTATTTTATTAGGTTCAATTATATTGATTAATTTCAATATTATCTATGTGGTGAATAGATACAATGGTGAATATATCTCTGCACTGAATAGATATGAGGATGAATATTATCTCTCGGGTGAATTGATGCGTGGAATATATCTTTGTGGTAAATATTATCTCTACGGTGGTCAATATTATATTTGTGGAACTAATGCATGAATGTTTATCTCTAGGTCTAGGGTGAATGTGGTTTGCAGTAAATATGATCTACAGTAACTTTGTTAGTGACTATTCAAACCCTTCCATGAATCAGGTGCACAAGTTTCTTATTTATTTATTTTCTTTTCAATATGAGTAATTCACCATTGATACCTAAATCTAATAGAGGAAGGCCTAACAAAGTATCCCTAGATAGTTTTCATGAATCTATTGAATCAATAGAAAAATGATTGCATGAATTTATAGAATCAATAGAAAAACATAGAGAAGAAAGATAAACTAAACTTCAAACTGAATTAGTAGAAATCCTTCGAAGTGAGTTAGTGACAACGTTTGATAATAAATTTAGATCCTTCAAACATATTATTCATAAATAGATGGACAATAAACTATTAGGGTTTGAGACTTCGCTACACAAAATGGAGACTAGATTACAAGAAATAGAGAAAACCAACCAAGAACAAAAACAATCAATGGAGGAAGAAGAGGTGGATGAAAATATCAATCTTAGGGACAATATTAAAGAACTAAAAGATAATCTAATTAAAAATTTGGCCCTAAATAGTGTGGAACACAAATTGGATATCAAACCTATCAAAGAGGAAATGAATAAGCTCATAGAGTTAGACCGTGAGATTAAAAAAATAGCCTTGAACGTCATATGTTTTGGTATAAAATAACATAAATATGAAGGCACATAAGAAATTGTCAAGGAATTAAAAATTAAATCAAAAATTGAAACAATTGGCCTTATAGAAGAAAAAAATTTGGGCAAAATAATTGAAAATAAAGATAGGTTGATTCGGGTTATGGTAAGCCTTAATGCCATAAATATGACATACTTGGTAAAAAATTGAGCTTAAAAGAGTCTTCAATATTTATAAATGAAGACCTCATTTGGGAATATCAAGTTAACTTAAGGAAGGATGTTCAAAAGGGAAAGAAAGTCGGAAAGGAAGGAACATGAGAAATAATTAGGAACCAAAAAGATATTTTTAGGGATAGAAACCAAAATGATAACAATAAATAAAAATTTGAGATACTTCGAATCCTTTCTTGGAACCATTGGGGATTTCCTTGGAACCAAGGACCTATATTAAGTTGGATCGCAAGCGAAATTGATATTATATTTCCAGTTGAAACTTAGAAGCATGATGAATCTAAGGTCCATAAGATAGATGGATATATATTGTGGCCAACATGGAACAAGAAATCCTCATGTAGAGGGCTTGGAGGCATAGCTTGTTACATAAGAAAAAACATTTCTCCTCACATTCATCTTCATAAAAAAGACCCTCTCAATCAGTTCGTTTGGGTGGATATTTCAAATATCAATGCTAAGAAGATGTATATAGCAATTTTTTATATACCATGATCTTGACTCTGATCATAGACCTTTAACCCTAACTCTAAAATTTACCATGCATAAAACCCCCTTGAACATAACTCTAGTAACCAAAGACGTCTACTTTTTGACAAAATAAAGTTGATCTAGTTTTAAAGGACTTCAACACAGAATTAAATCTTCTATCATATAAAAAAATATTGAAGTCATCTATCATAATTTTACAACAATCCTCTCTAAATCGATTAAAAAAATCTCTATCAAAGTTTTGTGTAAAAAGAAGAATAGAATTTTCAACCCTTGGTATGATAATGAGTGTAAAATTGCTAGAAAATAAATTAGGGATCTACCTATAATGAGTCTTTGAAATATGATAATATTAATAGAAACAAAGCCCCAATTAAAAGAAAAAACAATGCACTACATAAATAGAAATCAATAGAATATTTTTCACCTTTCTAAGCTAGATCCAAAGATTTGGTTGAGGAAAATTATGAATCGTAAAACTATTTAATAAAATGATATGATTCCCCTCATAGACTTGAATTCCTATCTTAAAAATATTTACGAATCTGGTAATGTCCTGGACAAAATCCCAAAAGTTTCTACAAAAGTTGATGTTTTTTCAATAGAATACATAAAGTTTGAAGTTAACTAAACCACAAACAGGAAAGCTAAGAAGATCAAGGGCTACCAAGATAAAATATTTAAAATTGAAGGACCTATTTTGATCCCTCACATACACAAGCTATTCAATTTAGCATTCAAGCAAGGCTTCCCTAAACCTTGGACTCAAAGACTCATTGTACCTATTTTTAAAAGTGGGGATAAAAACAATCCCTCTAATTATAGGACCATTATGATTAGCCTTGTTTTATCCAAGCTATATGGAAGTATTTTGGAAAATACAATAAGCATATGGAAAGAAAGCCATGAAAAAAGAGCTAAAGATCAACCTAGTTTTAGAGGTTAGCATTCAAATGTAAACCACCTTATCATGCTTAGGATTATTGCAGAGGAGTGTTGAAAAAATAAAACCAATCTCCTTTTTTTGTTTCATTGAATCTAGGAAATATTTTTAAATTGTTCGTAGGACCAACCTTTGGAATAGGTTAGAAGAGATCAAAGTTCCCTCCGATCTAGGAGTTGCTTTGAAAAGGTTGTATGAGAATGTTATTACCAAGTTTAGGAGAACTTATGGTTGGTCAAAAGAAATCAACTGCAATATAGGATTGAAGCAAGGTTGTCCCCTATTCCCTACCCTTTTTGGCATTTACATTGGCAAGTTAGAAGATTGTTTGGAAGTCCCAGGTTGTGTTGGACCAACTCTTACTATTATAGTAATCATCCTTCTTCTCTATGTCGATGATATTGTTCTTATGGAAAGGAATCCTATGACCTTAGTAAGTATCTTATAATCCTCAAGGAATTCTTCTCTAGTACATGTATGACTGTGAGAACTGAGAAAATGAAGGTTATGATCATTATATCCAACATGATCACCTACAATAATTTTTTATATGAAAATAATATCTTGGAGGAAGTGCCTTCATACAAGTATCTTGGAATTGATATTCAACACAAGCTCATTTGGAACTATAGCATTAAGAAAATGATAAATGGAGGGAGGATTTTTTCACTCTTGTTTTCTTGTATGGATGTGAATTTTGGAGATGCAATATCTCTCGAGAATTTTGGAGAAAGATAGAGCAGATCCAAAATAAATTTTCATCTTATAATCGCAAAATTAAGATAAATACACCCTATCCTATACTCCTCATCAAAGAGAGTCTTTCCCCCATTGAGAGAACACCTATGATTAGGTACTTAATGTACAAGAACAAGATACACAACATGGATAACAAGAGGATCCCCAAAATTGTTTATGACTCAAGCTGGGATGGCATAATGATGCCAAGTCGTGGAAAAGTCATTGGGGAATAAAAGAAGAAGTTATTTGCAGAATATCGATGATATTAAAAAAATTGTAAAATCTCATTTAAGGAGAATCCATGGTGCGATAAAGAATTAGAGGATAAAGGAAAATTAATATGTTATAAGGGGGTGGTTAACTGTAAACTTGAAGATCAAAAGTAACTCTCTGTTATGATTAGCATAAAGAAGAGAATCAATATTTCTAAAATAAGAACTAACTCTCATGAGGTGCATAGTGAAACTAGGTATTGGACAATCCCTAAAATACCATGGTAAGAACAAATCTCTCACCTTTGTAACATCAAAATGGTTGAAGATGAAAATCACTTTCTCCTAGAATTTCCAGTGTATACTCAAATTAGATCCCAATTTCCAAATATTTGTCACAATACCAACCTTCCTAACCTTCTAAGTCATCAAAACTTTAGGGATCTTGGAATGCTTCTGTAAATACTTTTCAAACATCGAAATAACATGTTAAAGAAAACTAAGTAGTCTGTTAGACCAATTTTGGTTTAAATAGATGTTAACCATCAACATCATCAAAATGTACTTATTATAAAAAACTATTATAGATTGCCAAATCTTTTTCATAGTTAGTCACAATGAGGAAACCAACTCTTCTCTTGCTTAATGTCTAGTGAATTTTGCCGCTCGGGGCCAAAAAAATATAAAAATATCTAAATCGTTAAATCTACATCTATTGCTATTCCAAAAAATTGTTCCATATGAAGGCCGGGTGGGATAATTCCATTCCTAATACAAAAACTAGAAATCAAAAGTGTGAACCTATTATCCCTAAGAAAATACATCATACCGGCCCCGGGGAGAGAGGAATGGACTTCTACAGAGCTTTGGTTGGAGTTGTCGCTCAGTTCTTACTTTCACTTGTGTCCATGACCAAAGAGAGGTGTTTGTCCATAATGTCGAGGTAATATTTCAGGTTAGAGACCTCGCTACGTAACTAAAAACAAACTATTATAGAATGCTAAGGGCATCAAGAATTCGCTTAGAGTTTCCATCCACTGAGGGGTTTGTTCTTCCCGATGAGAAATCTCCATGGGAACTATTGGAGTTTCGGCTAGGGGAAACTGATGGAGGATTGGATGTGTTATACAGTGACAACGAATTCCTCCTATTTCTCAGCATTGGTTGTAACTGTGCGGCGAAGAATAAGAGCGCATTATTTGAGTTTGTTTCTTGTGTTAATGGATATTAATCTGTGTATGCCCGTAGAGGCTGTGAGAGACAGATGAGTGAGCCTGTTGGAATCTTCCTGCATTGAGTAAGAAGAGAACCAATACCTTTTTGGTGGACGTAGCCCAATTTTTGGGTGAACCACGTAAATCCTCAATGTTTGATCTGTATTCTATTTTGAATCCACTGCATATTAGTTTTATAATGGTTGTTGCAGGTTAACAAATGGTATCAGAGGAGCGTTGGAGATCCATGAGGATAGATACATGGTGCCAGATCGCGAAGAGGGGCGCGGGCGTGGAGGAGGAGCAGTGCCCGATCTGCCATCTTTTTTGAGGAGGAGCAGTGTTGGGCTATCCGTTTTGTGGCAGTGGCGTTGTTCAATCAGCGCCGGGGACAATAACTGGAGGAAGCGTTGATTGATCCTGCACTTGCGTTTGCTTTCAAAATCGAATTTAGCACTGGGTTGAGATCATAAGGGGAGCGTTGTGTCTACCACCTCACGGGCTCCGGGTACAAGTTGCAGAGAACGCAGGTCTTCAGAGGCGGAGTGGTCCACATTCGCTTCGATCTCACCTTCATGTCAAGCTCCAATGAAATATTAGGATCATTAATTGCCTTGTAGTTCAGAGGCAGAGTGATTGCGAGGAACTTGAGAAGGGATGTCAATACACATCATTTACTGCAAATGATGCAATTCTATGTATTAGTAACATTACTGCAAGCTGCAGTATAAACAAATAGATGCATGATTTTTTTTAAAAAGAAACAATTCCCAACTCAACTCAAATACCTGATAGTGT
This sequence comes from Picea engelmannii, assembly GCA_009831015.1. Taxonomy (NCBI): domain Eukaryota; kingdom Viridiplantae; phylum Streptophyta; class Pinopsida; order Pinales; family Pinaceae; genus Picea; species Picea engelmannii. Next base: position 162,208 of record ML791915.1, read on the forward strand.
TTGATTCTAGGGTTTTTTTATACCTGATAGAGTGGTCTCCTAGCACAAATTTCTGTTTTCCAACGAAGCGAAGGTGAGATCGACACAATCCATTGCTGCTTAGAGGGGCGACGAGGTAAAAAAAAAGTTCGAAATCTGGAAGGTTAATGTGCACGATCTGCTTGTGCAACAAGGCATGGTGAAGACGTTTTTGGTAAAATAAAAGCAACCCACAACCATAATAGATGAAGACTAGGATGATATCAATGTGAGAGCACTGAGTTCCATACACCTGTGTTTGGCCGATGAAGTTCTGTTCAACATTGTTGCGGAGAAGACAACAGTCGGTTTGTGGACGAAGATGGAAAGTCTGTATATGAATAAATCCTTGACGAACATGATATTCCTGAAAATGAAATTGTACATTTTGTGCATGAAGGAAGGTACTAAAATAGAGTTTTAATAACCTCTTAGTTCAGTTGACTAGCATGGGAGTAAAATTTGATTCTGAAGACAAGGAAATTACATTATTGTGTTCTTTGCCCGCATCATGGGATCACTTTTTTACCTCTATTAGTTTCAGCACAATAGAAAGTATTGAGTTTGATGTTATTGTTGGAGCACTACTGTCTAAGGAAACAAGGAAGAAAACCAATTTAGAAACCTCTACATCTGAGGTGATGATGGTGAAAGGCAAGCCTAAAGAAAGAGGATAGGGTCAGAGGGATTTCTCTCAGTCAATGTCGAAGGGAAAAATGATCAAGCTTAAGTGTTGGATTTGTGGAAAATCGGGACACCTGAAGAAGGACTGTTGGAAGCGAAAACAAGCCTCCAAAGACGACCCTCCAAAATAAATGAAGGAAGAGAACACAACTGAAACAGGTTCAGCAACAGGTTTAGGTATGACTGATTAAGTTTTATCAATTAGTATTGGTTCATGTCATGATCAACAATGGTTATTAGATTATGATGCTTTAAATCACATGTATCTTCATATATACTAGTTTGTTACTTACCAGTCTATAGATGATAGAATAGTTTACATGGGAAATGATATCTCATGTAAAGCTGTGGGAATTGGTAGCATTCAAATTAAGATGTTTGATGGAACTGTTAAAATACTAACTGATGTGAGACATGTACCTGAGCTTAAGAAGAACCTAATTTCTTTGGGATTATTAGACACTAGAGGATGTAAAATTATTGTTCAAGGTGGAGTTATGAAATTCTACAAAGGAATCCTACTGGTTATGAAAGTGAAGAAGGTTGGTAACCTGTTTCTGTTAGAAGGAAGAACTGAGTCAGATCATGCGACAACGGTATCTGAGAACGACAATGATTCTGTTCGACTCTGGCATCAACGGTTGGACCATATGAGCAAACAAGGATTGAAGGTATTATCAGATCACAAGTTACTTCCTAGTCTAAAGTCTTTAAAGTTAGATTTCTGCAAGCACTGTATCTATGGAAAACAAAATACGTAGAAATTTAAAACCTGAAGATGCACTAGTGAGGGAATCCTTGACTATATCCATTTTGATGTTTGGGGACCATCCCCTACTATTTCATATGGAGGATCATCATATTTTGTAACTTTTATAGATGATTTCTCTAGGAAGGTTTGGATCTATATGTTAAAAAGAAAGGCTGATGTATTTACTGTTTTCAAGCAGTTTAGAGCTTTGGTAGAAAAGAGCACAGGTAGGTCTATTAAATTTTTAAGAACTGATAATGGTGGTGAATTTACATCAATGTAATTTGAGAACTATTTCAAGGAGTTTGGGATTGATAGGCATAAAACCACTGCCTATACTCCTCAACAAAATGGAGTTGTTGAATGCATGAACAAGACTCTTCTAGAAAGAGAAAGGAATATGCTAAGTAACGCCAACTTGCAGTAGGAACTGTGGGAAGTAGTAACTACAACTTGTTATCTGGTGAATCGATCACCATCAACAACAATAAAATGCAAGATTCCTGAAGAGGTATGGAAAGGTCACGCTTGTAATTATTCTAATATTAAAGTTTTTGGTCGTGAAGCCTATGCTCTAATTCTAAAACATTATCATTCTAAATTAGATCCAAAGTAAAAAATGATTATTTTTGTTGGATATGGTGATTGTATTAAGGGGTACAGGTTGTGGGATCCTACTGTCCACAATATCACCATTAACAGAGATGGAATATTTGATGAATCATCTCTCATAAAATCAGATGTAGATATTCAAATGAAGCAAGAAGAAGTACCTAAGTATCAACAGATTCATTTTGAAACCAGTTCAAATACAGATGAAAGTGAACATGAACAATTTTTTGAAGATGTTCATGAAGAGTTTCCTGCAGAGGAAGACATGGTTGATGATAACAATCAACATAATGTGGATGAGCCACAAACTTCCCTAAGGAGATCTATGCGGGTCAGAAATCCTCCAATAAGGTATGATGATTTTGTTTTGTTAGTTTCTTTGAGTACTAATGATGATGAACCTTCATGCTCTCAGGAAGCTGTGAAGGGTTCTAACAATTATAAATGGAAAGAAGAAATGAAGGATGGAATGAAGGCATTAGAGAGGAACGCCACATGGGACCTGGTAGAACTTCCAAGAGACAGAAAAATTATAGGTTGCAAGTGGGTCTACAAGCTGAAGAAGGGTGTGGATGATAAGGTAGAAAGGTTCAAAGAAAGGTTGGTTGCTAAAGGATATTATCAGAAAGAAGGTATTGACTTTCATGAGATTTTTTCACCAGTTGTTAAAATCATTTCAATTCGAAGTATGTTAGCATTGGTTGCATTACCTGATTTGGAGTTGGAGCAGCTAGATCTTAAGAATTCTTTCTTACATGGAGATTTGGATGAAGAAATTTAAATGGAACAACCTGAAGGGCTCATTCAAAATCACAACAAGAAATTTGTTTGCAAGTTCAAGAAATCGTTGTATGGTCTGAGGTAGTCGTCCTGACAATGGTACAATAAATTTGACTCTTTCGTGATGAGCCAAAATTATACAAGGATTGAGTATGATCATTGTGTTTACTTTAAGAAAATGAATAATGACATATTCATTATCTTAGTATTGTATGTTGACGATATTCTTTTAGCAAGCAAAAGCATAACTGAGATCAACATGTTAAAGACTCAAATGGCTAGGACATTTGATATGAAAGATCTAGGAGCAACAAAGCAGATTTTGGGCATAGAGATATTCAGAGATAGGAATAATGGTAAGCTTTGGTTGTCACAACAGAAGTATGTCGAGAAAATACTTTTGAGGTTTGGTATGAACAGTGTGAAACCAGTTTATGTACCTTTCGCTTCCCATTTTAAGCTTTCTTCAAGTTTATGTCCTATTACAAAAGAAGAAAAGGAATATATGTCTCGAATACCATATGCTAATGCAATAGGAAGTTTAATGTATGCGATGGTTAGTATAAGACCAGGCATTTCACATGTAGTTGGGGTTTTCATAAGATATATGGAAAATCTAAGTAAAGAGCACTGGGTAGTAGTGAAATGGGTTCTTCGGTATTTGAGGGGCACAAGTGATTATTGTATCACCTATAATGGTGGTCATGAGTTTGTCTGTGGATATGTTGATTCTGATTTTGCAGGGGATTTGGACAAAATGAGGTCAACTTCAGGATATGTCTTTACTCTTGCAGGTGGAGCTATTAGTTAGATGTCAAAGCTATAGAGTCTTGCTTCTTTGTCCACTACAGAAGTAGAATACATTGCTGCTTCACATGCTTGCAAAGAGGCAGTTTGGTTAAAAGGTTTGTTTAGTGAGTTTGGAAGGATGCAGGACAAAGTAATGAAACTTTGTGATAGTCAAAGTGCTATTCACTTGGCCAAGAATCCATCCTACCACAATAAAACTAAACACAATCCTATTAAGTAACATTTTGTAAGACAGGTCATCGATGAAGGTGGAGTTTCTCTTAAAAATGTTCATACAAAAGAGAACTGCGCAGACATGTTCACAAAAATAGTATTGTTAGAGAAGCTATGATGGTGCTTGGCTTCTCTTGGCTTGCAGAAAAGGTGATGAACAAAGAAGGAGAAAGGTATCAGGTTAATTGTTGTCAAGGTGGAGATTGTTATACGGTGACAACAAATTCCTCCTATTTCTCAGCATTGGTTGTAACTATGCAACCAAGAATAAGAGCATATTAATTGAGTTAATTTCTTGTGTTAATGGCTATTAATTTGTGTATGTTCGTAGAGGCTATGAGAGACGGATGAGTGAGCCTGTTGTAATCTTCTTGCATTGAATAAGAAGAGAACCAATACTTGTTTGGGTGAACCACGTAAACCCTCAATGTTTGATCTGTATTCTGTTTTGAATCCGTTGCATATTAGTTTTATAATGGTTGGTGCAGGTTAACAAGATGGAGAAGGTAAGCTAAGGAGAGATTAAGGAGTGAAACCCATCGAATTTCCATGAAGATCAAACCATTCAATTTTACATCCCAAAATGTGGAAGTGTGTCCACTATCATGCTTGTGATTTGAAACTAAACTAGGAGAATAAGTTGCACACCTCTGTCTCTTGTTTCTTGGTGACCCGACAGAGTAAAATGTGTTCTCCTCCCATTTCGACCTCTTTAGTGTTGAAGGTTGTACCTTGAATTCTCTGTCACCCCAACAAGAGTTTCCTGGAACTTGAGCTTACCTTCACTGTGAATAAGGTGATGCCAATATCTACCAAAGGATGTAGAATTATGAGCCCACCGGACCCAATACACCCTTAATTCATTAACATGTCGTCTAGTCATGGTTGTTAATGCACAATCGATATCCTGGTACCTGGAATAAATGACTCTGGCATCAACCGTGTTATCTAGCACCTTCCCACGTTGTGTAAATCACCCCAGTACCGGGATAAAATTTATTATACTAGTGATATAGTTATTATTAGGTGTTGTTATTGGTGAAAACAAGCTAACTTATTACTATTATTTAAGAAACCATGTATCTCATGCAGGTTCAGTTAGTTATTAATAATTTTTTATGTCTTTAGATTTTGAATCATTAATCTATTTTATTTTTTAAAGTTAAAAATACTAAATTTTTATTAAAAAAATAGTTTTAAATCTTATTCTAACACTAAAAATTATAAATATTATTAAAAAAATATTTTACAAATAAACAAAATCTTAAATGGTGTAAAGAGGTGGGTTCAATGGTCGATCCACAAAACCTAAAACCTAAATCCCTGTGTATATTAGAGATCATAATCCATGAAAATCAATTCCAGAAATTTTAAATATGGAGAGAAATATCTTACCTTAGCCTTCTTCCAAGTGTGTAATTCTACTTGTGCTCCAAACTCATGCAATAGGTATGCAATTAGTGTATAATAATAATATGTGCACAAACTCATGCAATAGGTATGTAATTAGTGTACAATAATATAATGTATAAGATAACTTAGAAATCATAATAAATGAGATAACCTAAAAATCATAATAAATGAAATAACTTAGAAATCATAAATCCCTCGGAAATTGGAAATTGTAACTGGAAGTATATAAAGTGATAGGAGGACATAAATTGAAATGCTAGACAAGGCCATAAATTTAAGGCCACGATTCATAATATGATAAGTCCTTTAAAAAAAATTGAATGGATGCATAGTGATGACACTCAGTGAAAAAAAATGTATGGTTCCAGGATATGATACATGTGTTAAAAAAACTAATGGCTGCAACGAATGGCTGCTGGCTGCGCACAGATCACACTCCGTAAAAAAAACCAATGGTTGTCCCCATATAAACGAATGGCTGTCCCCGATATGATACATGCGTGATAATGAGGATGAAGTAGCGTATGCTGATGATTCAAAACTTATCAATGAGATATTAATCTTTGTTAATTTTCTTAAAGTTGCAATTATATTGCATTATAGTAATCTTTTAAAATTATTAGGTTAATATAAAAAATAAACAAATTAAAGGATGTATTTATAAAGGTAAGTAAGTTATGAACAGTAAATAAAATTTATTGATTTGGGAAGAGACTAAAAAATATGGTAGTATCTTTAATTATTAATCATCAAATTAAAATTTAAAATTAAGAAGTAATTAATTATGCCCATTTCCAATAAATGTAATCAAAATAGTCCTTAGTAAATGACTCTTACATCAAGAAATAGGCATTTATTACAAATCTATCCAGTTTAAAGGACGCGGTCTTACATCAAGAAAGAGGCATTTATAACAAATCTATCCAGTTTAAAGGACTGTTACATCAAGAAAGAGGCATTTATAGCAAATTCGCCCTCTACAAGTAATTCCCGAGTTCAAAACGACGCGGTCTTCCATTGCGACTTTGTCAATTGTCTATTGCGCGTTCTAATATCCCATTAAAACGTCACAGAGCTGCTGGAGCTGCCGGCTTCTGTATATTTGGTGTAAAATAGAATTTCGTTGACAAATTATTTGTAGAAGTCGTCTACGTTGGCAATAGTTTAACATGTTTTTGTTATTTTTAAATCATGTCAACCTAATTATTGCATCATACCTGTTGAAAGTCATTATTTCTTGTCTGAGCCTCTAGCTGAAGGTGGGAAGCCCACCTTTTCGTTCAGCATGAAGGCCGGAGAACCCATCTCGGCCATCCCTGAATCAACTGTAACAGGTAGCCCGATATTTTCTCCGTTGCATGAAAATCCTTATAAGCAGAAATCTAAAGATTTGTTTCTAATCCTTCAACTTCCATAATAATAATTACCATTTATTGAGACGGACTCTGTAATCTTGGAAAAAAGATAAGAAATTAATTGGTTTGCTTTGACACGGGGACTGTGCTTGTTAAACAAATGCTTAATAGTGAAGATGTGACGGATCTGCTACTCAAGGCCGTTTACTCAAAGCCGTTTCACACAGTGGGTATGGAAATGCGAACTGGGTATTTTATGTACAATGAAAACGTGCTAAGGGCGGAGTTCCTCCATCTTCTCAATAGGGTATGGTATGTATAGGGAGTAGGGTATGTATACTTCCATAGACTTTATGTTTTTCTTATTGCAACAACTACAATATTGAAATTACTAATTTAATTTGTACTAATAATTATATCAATATATTTAACATAATATGAAACTTTAATATCCATAAATATTCCATTAAAAAATAGAAACAAAATTGAAAATACATATATAAACTTCAAACATCTTTGTAAATTTGAAGCATTATTCTTTTTTTATTGGAAAAAAACAAAATTGTAATACTCTTCTAATATGAAAATATAAT
>ML791915.1:201739-252000 GCA_009831015.1 Picea engelmannii
TCTCTGCAACTTGTACCCGGAGCCCGTGAGGTGGTAGACACAACGCTCCCCTTATGATCTCAACCCAGTGCTAAATTCGATTTTGAAAGCAAACGCAAGTGCAGGATCAATCAACGCTTCCTCCAGTTATTGTCCCCGGCGCTAGTTGAACAACGCCACTGCCACAAAACAGATAGCCCAACACTGCTCCTCCTCAAAAAAGATGGCAGATCGGGCACTGCTCCTCCTCCACGCCCGCGCCCCTCTTCGCGATCTGGCACCATGTATCTATCCTAATGGATCTCCAACGCTCCTCTGATACCATTTGTTAACCTGCAACAACCATTATAAAACTAATATGCAGTGGATTCAAAATAGAATACAGATCAAACATTGAGGATTTACGTGGTTCACCCAAAAATTGGGCTACGTCCACCAAGAAGGTATTGGTTCTCTTCTTACTCAATGCAGGAAGATTACAACAGGCTCACTCATCTGTCTCTCACAGCCTCTACGGGCATACACAGATTAATATCCATTAACACAAGAAACTAACTCAATTAATGCGCTCTTATTCTTCGTCGCACAGTTACAACCAATGCTGAGAAATAAGAGGAATTCGTTGTCACTCTATAACACATCCAATCCTCCATCAGTTTCCCCTAGCCGAAACTCCAATAGTTCCCATGGAGATTTCTCATCGGGAAGAACAAACCCCTCAATGGATGGAAACTCTAAGCGAATTCTTGATGCCCTTAGCATTCTATAATAGTTTGTTTTTAGTTACATAGCGAGGTCTCTAACCTGAAATATTGCCTCGATATTATGGACAAACACCTCTCTTTGGTCATGGACACAAGTGAAAGTAAGGACTGAGCGACAACTCCAACCAAAGCTCTGTAGAAGTCCATTCCTCTGCCCCCGGGGCCGGTATGATGTATTTTCTTAGGGATATTAGGTTCACACTTTTGATTTCTAGTTTTTGTATTAGGAATGGAATTATCCCACCCGGCCTTCATATGGAACATTTTTTTGGAATAGCTATAGATGTAGATTTAAGGATTTAGATATTTTTTTTTTGGCAACGTATAGAATTCTTACTTAAAAAAAAAGATATTAAGTACATTTTGATGATGTTGATGGTTAACATCTATTGAAACCAAAATTGGTCTAACAGACCTTAATAAAAGAAAGAGATTACTTAGTTTTCTTTAACATGTTATTTCGATGCTTGAAAAGAATTTACGGAAGCATTCCAAGATCCCTAAAGTTTTGATGACTTAGAAGGTTAGGAAGGTTGGTATTATGACAAATATTTGGAAATTGGGATCTAATTTGAGTATAAACTGGGAATTCTATGAGAAAGAGATTTTCATCTTCAACCATTTTGATGTTACAAAGGTGAGAGATTCGTTCTTGCCATGGTATTTTAGGGATTGTCCAATACCTAGTTTCACTATGCACTTCATGAGAGTTAGTTCTTATTTTAGAAATATTGATTCTCTTCTTTATGTTAATCATAACAGAGAGATACTTTTGATCTTCAAGTTTACAGCCAACCACCTCCTTATAACATATTAATTTTATTTTATCCTCTAATTCTTTATCGCACCATGGATTCTCCTTAAATGAGCTTTTACAATTTTTTTAATATCATCGATATTTTGCAAATAACTTCTTCTTTTATTCCTCAATGACTTTTATAGGACTTGGCATCATTATGCTATCCCAGCTTGAGTCATAAACAATTTTGGGGATCCTCTTGTTATCCATGTTGTTTATCTTGTTCTTGTACATTAAGTACATAATCATAGGTGTTCTCTCAATGGGGGAAAGACTCTCTTTGATGAGGAGTATAGGATAGGGTGTATTTATCTTAATTTTGAGATTATAAGATGAAAATTTCTTTTGAATTTGTTCTATCTTTCTCCAAGATTCTTGAGAGATATTGCATCTCCAAAATTTGCATCCATACAAGATAACAAGAGTGAAAGATCCTCAAAGAGGATATTTTTCTTATCCTGTAGCCAAAGTGCTGCTAATTTACAATTATTTTCAAGCCTGTAATAAACTTTCCACCCTCCATTTATCATTTTCTCAATGGTGTAGCTCCAAATGAGCTTGTGTTGAATATCAATTCCAAGATACTTGTATGAAGGCACTTCCTCCAAGATATTATTGTCATATAAAAAATTATTGTAGGTGATCATGTTGGATATAATTATCCTAACCTTCATTTTCTCAGTGCTCACAGTCATACATGTACTAGAGAAGAATTCTTTGAGGATTATAAGATACTTAATAAGGTCATATGATTCCTTCCCATAAGAACAATATCATTCACATAGAGAAGAAGGATTATTACTATACTAGTAAGAGTTGGTCAAACACAACCTGCGACTTCCAAACAATCTTCTAATTTGCCAATGTAAATGCCAAAAAGGGTAGGGAATAGGGGACAACCTTGCTTGAATCCTATATTGCAGTTGATTTCTTTTGACCAACCGTAAGTTCTCCTAAACTTGGTAATAACGTTCTCATGCAACCTTTTCATAGCAGCTCCTAGATCGGAGGGAACTTTGATCTCTTCTAACCTATTCCAAAGGTTGGTCCTACGAACAATTTAAAAATCTTTCCTAGATTCAATGAAACAAAAAAGGAGATTGGTTTTATTTTTTCGACACTCCTCTGCAATAATCCTAAGCATGATAAGGTGGTCTACATTTGAATGCTAACCTTTAAAACTAGGTTGATCTTTAGCTCTTTTTTCATGGATTTCTTTCCATATGCTTATTGTATTTTCCAAAATACTTCCATATAGCTTGGATAAAACAAGGCTAATCATAATGGTCCTATAATTAAAGGGATCACTTTTATCCCCACTTTTAAAAATAGGTACAATGAGTCTTTGAATCCAAGGTTTAGGGAAGCCATGCTTGAATGCTAAATAGAAAAGCTTGTGTATGTGAGGGATCAAAATAGGCCCTTCAATTTTAAATATTTTATATTGGTATCCCTTGAAGTTCTTATCTTTCCTGTTTGCAGGTCACTTAACTCCAAACTTTATGTATTCTATTGAAAAAACATCATCTTTTGTAGAAACTTTTGGGATTTTTTCTAGGACATTACCAGATTCGTAAATATTTTTAAGATAGGAATTCAAGTCTGTGAGGGGAATCATATCATTTTATTAAATAGTTTTATGATTCATAATTTTCCTCAACAAATTCTTTGGATCTAGCTTAGAAAGGTGAAAAATATTCTATTGATTTCTATTTATGTAGTGCATTGTTTTTTCTTTTAATTAGGGCTTTGTTTCTATTAATATTATCATATTTCAAAGACTCATTACAGGTATATCCCTAATTTATTTTCTAGCAATTTTACACTCATTATCATACCGAGGGTTGAAAATTCTATTCTTCTTTTTACACAACACTTTGATAGAGATTTTTTTAATCGATTTAGAGAGGATTGTTGTAAAATTATGATAGATGACTTCAATATTGTTTTTATATGATAGAAGATTTAATTATGTGTTGAAGTCCTTTAAAAATAGATCAACTTCATTTTGTCAAAAAGTAGATGCCTTTGGTTACTAGAGTTATGTTCAAGGGGGTTTTATGCATGGTAAATTTTAGAGTTAGGATTAACAGTCTATGATCAGAGTCAAGATCATGGTATATAAAAAATTGCTATATACATCTTCTTAGCATTGATATTTGAAATATCCACCCAAATGAACTGATTGAGAGGGTCTTTTTTATGAAGATGAATGTGAGGAGAAATGTTTTTTCTTATGTAACAAGCTATGCCTTCAAGCCCTATACAGGAGGATTTCTTGTTCCATGTTGGCCACAATATAAATCCATCTATCTTATGGACCTTAGATTCATCATGCTCCTAAGTTTCAACTAGAAATATAATATCAATTTTGCTTGCAATCCAACTTAATATAGGTCCTTGGTTCCAAGGAAATCCCCAACGGTTCCAAGAAAGGATTTGAGGTATCTCAATTTTTTATTTATTGTTATCATTTTGGTTTATATCCCTAATAATATCTTTTTGGTTCCTAATTATTTCTCATCTTCCTTCCTTTCCAACTTCCTTTCCCTTTTGAACCTCCTTCCTTAAGTTAACTTGATATTCTCGAATGAGGTCTTCATTTATAAATATTCAAGACTCTTTTAAGCTCAAATTTTTACTAAGTATGTCATATTTATGGCATTAGAGCTTACCATAACCCGAATCAACCCATCTTTATTTTCAATTATTTTGCCCAATTTTTTTCTTTCATAAGGCCAATTGTTTCAATTTCTGATTTAATTTTTAATTCCTCAACAATTTCTTATGTGCCCTCATATTTATGTTCTTTTATACCAAAAATTATGATGTTCAAGGCTATTTTTTTATTCTCGCGGTCTAACTCTATGAACTTATTCATTTCCTCTTCAATAGGTTTGATATCCAATTTGTGTTCCACAATTTAGGGCCAAATTGTTAATTAGCTTATCTTTTAGTTCTTTAATATTGTCCCTAAGATTGATATTTTCATCCACCTCTTCTTCCTCCATTAATTGTTTTTGTTCTTGGTTTGTTTTCTCTATTTCTTGTAATCTAGTCTCCATTATGTGTAGCGAAGTCTCAAACCCTAATAGTTTATTATTCATCTATTTATGAATAATATATTTGAAGGATCTAAATTTATTATCAAACGTTGTCACTAACTCACTTCGAAGGATTACTACTAATTCGGTTTGAAGTTTAGTTTCTCTTTCTTCTCTATGTTTGTCTATTGATTCTATAAATTCATGCAACCATTTTTCTATTGATTCAATAGATTCATGAAAACTATCTAGGGATACTTTGTTAGGCCTTCCTCTATTAGATTTAGGTATCAATGGTGAATTACTCATATTGAAAAGAAAATAAATAAATAAGAAACTTGTGCACCTGATTTATGGAAGGGTTTGAATAGTCACTAACAAAGTTAATGTAGATCATATTTAATGCAAACCACATTCACCCTAGACTTAGAGATAAACATTCGTGCATTAGGTCCACAAATATAGTATTCACCACCGTAGAGATAATATTTACCGCAAAGATATATTACACGCATCAATTCACCCCAGAGATAATATTCATCCTCGTATCTATTCAATGCAGAGATATATTCACCATTGTATCTATTCACCACATAGATAATATTGAAATTAATCAATATAATTGAACCTAATAAAATAATTGAACTTAATCATATAAAGTAAAAGTGAATTATAATTTAGTTATTTAATATAATGGATATTTAGCTAACAAAAAAAAATTAAGTTAAGATGAATGTATATTTATTTATTTTGCTATTATAAATAGTTTTTAATTTGAACTTTATTTTTGAAAATAAAATATAATTTATAATTTAATACCATAATTTAATGTAACATTATACAAATATTCCTAATCTTTTAAATCATCAAAAATACTATGATCTTGGAACACTTTTTAATATTTTTAAAGAATAGAAATAGATTTCAAAGAAATGTAAGTAATTCCTTACCTTTCTCAAGGTTCAATAGACCAAATATACACAATGATCATCATCGTGGTTGTTTTCTTCATCCTCGTCATCTTGTCATCGTCATTTTCATTGAAGTCCTCATCAATGTTGTTTTCTTTGTCATCGTTATCCTCCTCCTCCTCCTTTAACCTCCCATTAACTCCCTTATGCTTCAACCTCCAAAGTCAACCCTCAATCATTGATCATTCCATCTCTGTCATTATATCTAGGGTGTTGCATGTTGGAGGTAAGGTATCGATGGACCCCACTGATAACATGGGCCATGATAATGATTCCTTATGACAACCAATATATGTGGGACCCCGTATTTAATAATAATTTTATTTATTTATATAGTGAAGTGTAACGGTAAGGTAACGGTAAAAGGGTACCAAAATCCTAAAGGTAAATGGTAAGGTATTGAAGGAGAAGAAGGGGTAAGGAAGAAGAAGGAAGAGAGAGAAGAGGTGGATATGGAGGATGGTGGAGTAGGACTAGGTGGTTGGAAGGGTGACATGGTATTCCCTCAGGGTTCCATGTGTACCCGTGTTGCCACATCACTAGTCATGTTCGATTGCCACATAAGAAACTAGTAGCTTATGTTAAAAAGAAATATTAAGTCTAGAAAAATTGTGAAAGAAACAATGTTGAAAATTCTATATTGTTGCAGATGTTATACTCTAAGTTCCTAGACAATCACAAAGCCCGAGACCACATTGATATAAGTTGTGAGATCTATATTTGGTCAATCTATGTATTATAAATTCATAAATCCTTTTCTACTAATTATTCTCTTGTTTTTATTGTGCTTCAATTATTGAGCCTTGAGGGCCTAATAATTCTATGATTTATCCATGGTAGTCATCCATAAGAGGTGTATCCAATGGAAAATAAGATGCAACATCTAATTTTAACACACGTTCATGGTAGTGATCCATGAACCAGTCTCAACAAGGTAGATTCATATGGAAATTTCCAACACATTTCACTTTTCAATCAAGATAACGAACCATGAAAATGTTATTCTCACACTAATAATGTGGTTTTGAGTTTGTGAGAGGCATATGTGGCAAAGCATTGCAAGAAATTTAAGGTAATTTTGAAACTTTATGTTTGAGAAGATTTTAGTATGCTCATGGGGATATTATAACATTGTTCACTAGATTTGTAGATTGTAATCTATGGGAAATTATATTGTGCATGTGTAGTCTTGATTTTCCATGGTGTTAAATGGATTCCAAGATTTATTCCCCGTTGAGGCCAATTTTCTCCTTCCCATTCCAAATCTCATATTTTTCTATGTGGATTCGGACATTGATTTCAACTAGATCCTTGCATTTGCATTCAATTGATCGTTGAAATTTGAATACTAATATATCTATCCTACAATGTTGTGCATTAATATTGATCTAAAGTGTTTTTCGTTGTTCTATATCGAATACAACTTCTATATACCCATTGATTAAGAAGTGTTATGTTATTATCTTGAAGGAAAATTTGTAATACATAATTGTAAACATTACATCCCATGGATCTCATCTTCATTTTTTAAATCACTATGGTGAATTACTAGTCTAGGCACTACCCTAGCTAATCACTAGTGCTTTTTGTAATGGTGGAAACAACAAACCTCACCAGAAAACCTAGTGCCATCACCAGAAAACCTAGTGCCATCGCCCATTGGAAATGAAAATTCTATGTTTGATGCAAGGCAACCAGAAGTGTGAAAGGATGGTAGTCGATTATATTTCCAGGTTAATGACAGGCCATATTGTATAAGTAACCTTGACAAGGTTGTGTCAAATGGTAATCTCATTCGAACATCAGATTGTTGAAACCCCAAAAATTTGAGCCAATATGGTTGTTACATTGACCCCCCTGAATGTGAAGTATATCACACATATTTGTTCTTGACCCACCTCAAATTTCGATCATATATTACCTGGGAAGCTCACAGAAACCCCTCACTCTATGGGAATCTTAGCCTCTGGATTTGAACTTGTGAACTCTTAGGAGGAAACACACATTTTTAACCATTAGGCCCACTCAAACTGTCTTCACCGAATATTCAATGTATTCACGGAGGGATTAATGTAGAGAAAGATTCTTCTTCACTTCTACTAGAATTCTAAGGATCTTTGTTGGTAAGTAAGAAAATAAGGCACAGACTCCATGGTGGGCCAACAAATTATCTTCCTCTTCGATCTAATGCCCAGTCCAGAAGAAACGATCTAGTTAAAATTGAGAATCTTGTTGAAGTTTCTTACATAATGAGTGACACGTTCACAGTAGGAGGATATCAATGGTTGATATATTTTTATGCGAGATGGGAAGAATTCAGAGGAAAATTCCTTGTACATGTCCATTTTTCTTTCCATATATCTGGCTCTGGTGAATAATGGATGCAACAAGATATCTCTATCCAAACCTATGCTTGAATCACTATTCGAAATTCCTAAATCTTCAGTGATCGAGAACACTGTAAAAACAATCACTGAGATTCATCTATTACTCCCAGAATTAGATGATCTGATGCCAAATATGTATTGAGAATAGTATGCAGAAAAAATCTCAAGGCATAATGAAATTAGAAGTGACATTGACATCATTTATAGTTGTTGGAAATAGTAATTACAAGTTGGTGAAGCTTTACATCTCCATCTATTTTTCAATTATTCAGTTGTCAATATGCAAATACAAATTTGTAAGTTTACTCAAACTCATTTTCTTTAGTCGGCAAGCAGGGGAGTTAATTAATGAAGTCAATCTTTATATTTCTCGAGTCTAGTTAAGTAGATAGTGGTCAGTCATATTTATTGAAATATTAAATGTTGAGTCACCTTTAATTCTGTAGGAAGTCTCAGTCTTATCTATATATTTCCAAGTATGTAGGAAGTTGATATGTAGAGAGGTAGAGAGAACATATTCATGAATAAGAAAACAAGAGCAACAGAGGAGTCAAAGAAGTCTGAGAGAACAAGCTTTGTGTGTGTGTTTTGTAAGTTGTATAAGTTGTTTAGAAGTCATTGGATCCAAAGATAATCTTATTTCTTGTATTATGTATTAGCGTGCAATGCCGAATTTTATCCTAATATCAAGTATTTTGTGTGTTCACAAGTTCTATTGTATTTATGAGTTTATATGCTAAGTATAGAACTATGGTGTTTCTATGTCAAGGAATTGTTTCATTAAATGTTTTATCACAATGCACAGTAAATTGTGCAGTCTATGCACTACACGGTAAATCCTGAGAGTTCAGTCATGAATTTTTTTGGTGTGTAGTATTTGCAACGGTGATGCAAAAAGTTTCCTTATGCACTATAGATATGAGATCTGGTATCAGAGTAGGTTGATTGTAGCAAGGTTTATCAAAGAAAGGTTCAAGAGACATAGCTCTGTATTAAGGTAAAATATGGCTTCTATTTCAAATCTAAAACCTCCCACTTTTATAGGAAAGAAATATGAGTTATGGTCCTTCACCATGAAGGAGTTATTTCGGGGTCAATATGTATGGGAGATATTCAAGAATGGCTATCTGGAACAAACATATCAGGAAGCATACAATTATTTCACATAATTTGAGAAGGATATTGTTGGCACATGGGCAGACCCAGGGTTCAACGCTCAAGAGCACACCAAAAAATCCCTAACTATCGGGCCTTTCGGCAACACCTGTGAAGCAGATGAAGTCTCACCCGAGGTAGAGGCAGGGGTGGTTGCAAGACTCAGGTGTCTACAACCTTACCTGGGACACAAATCTATGATTATATCATTTACAAAGAACTTAGCATCGATCATTCATCAATATTCAACCCTTATTATATTTCGCAAACAACACAGAGCATCACGGTGTACACTCAAATCTACAATATTTTAGCACTTAACCATAGTAACCCAGATCAGATCCAGTAGATCAACACTAAGAATCCTCATACACATTAGATATAAAAATCATATATATCTAAGAATCATAGAGCATATGTGGTTATATCAAAGCACATAGCATAAGAAAAAACACATTGAATCAAAGCACAGAGCATAACACACAGATTTACGTGGTTCAACCCCACCCTGGGGCTACATCCACAAGATCTTCTTCTTTATTATCATCTTCAATCTATTACAAGTACAAAGCCTCCAAAACCCTTCTTCTCATGGGACAGAATATATGTGCAGCTCTCTAGATCATTCTTCCTTTCATTACAACACTTAGCTTTCTATAGCAACCTCACAGTAACTTGCACTTATCCTTTCAAGACTTACACAGTTCGCATAGAGAACTTATTCAAAATCACATAGATGCACTACCAATTTCACTAAGCATTCACATA
Organism: Picea engelmannii; assembly: GCA_009831015.1. Taxonomy (NCBI): domain Eukaryota; kingdom Viridiplantae; phylum Streptophyta; class Pinopsida; order Pinales; family Pinaceae; genus Picea; species Picea engelmannii. Next base: position 211,607 of record ML791915.1, read on the forward strand.
TACTACTTCTTACATTGCCTATCCTTCTATTTATACATTACAAAAGTGGGCCTAAGCGTGGTAAACCCATGGGCCGACATCCCTTTCCCATCACATATTCCCAAAAACCCAAAAAGGACCCAAAAGGGGGCCTAGCTTCCGCAATTTCCACTTCACTTTGCGCTTTGTCTTCGACAAGTTGTTGAAGTCACAAAAATGGTTAATTATGACCAAGTGTTTCTCAAAACTTGGTCAAGGGCCAACATATATCTTGAAATATCAAAGGAAGAAGGATGGAAAGGTGATGTTTTACATACATCAATCCATGCATGAGAGCATACTCCCAAGAGTTGCATTAGAAAAGAAAGCCAAGGAAGCATGGGACATATTACAAACCTCTTATCAAGGTATGGACAAAGTCAATACTTCAAAACGAAAATTTGTTAGAAGAGATTTTGAAACTCTATCAATGAAAGACACAAATTTAGTAGATTCATTTTATACCCATGTTATTGGCATGATAAAGAAGATTAAGTATCATGGAGAAATTATAGAGGATAGAAAAGTTATTGAGAAGATAATTAGGAGTCTTCCTCCTAAATTTGATCCCCTTGTTGTGACTCTGGAAGAAAGTAAAGACCTAGGTCATTTTAGTCTAGATGAACTGCAATCTTCCCTCATTAATCATGAACACATATTGAATAGTTCAATTATGTCATTAGAGAATGAATTTTCCTTGTAGTCATCTATAATCCGTGGAAGATGAAGGGGGAGAGATAAATCTAGAGGTAGAGGAATAAGTTATTCCAGAGGTGGATGCAGTAACATTCCTAGAAACACTGATGGAAGATGTCAAAACCCAAATACCTGTCAGCCAAGTAGTCAGAGAACTGATAAATCAAATATTCAATGTCATTACTATAAAAAAGTATGGACATTATGCATATGAGTGAAAAAAGAGATAGTATAATCATAACAAACAAGGCCAATATTAGTCAAACAATGCAAATAGTCCCTCCAGCCCTATGTTTATGGTGTGCACTGAAGCAATTCCTATAGTTTCCCCAATTGAATGCAATGTTTCTCAAGAAATTCCTTGTGACATATGGTATCTAGATTTGGGATGCAGTAATCACATGACAAGAAACATAGAAATTTTTTCTAGTTTGTATAAGTCAGTCCAAACCAAGGTTACACTTGGAACAAATGTCCAAGTCACTATCTTAGGCAAAGGAAGTATAAACATTTTAACTAAACAAGGAGAACAAAAGGTTTTGCATGATGTATATTATGTTTCTGGTATGAATCATAGTTTGATGAGCAAAGAAGTTGTTATAGAAAGGATAACGAATCTATATGGAAGATAATCATTATGTGATTATGGACAGATATCCAAACAATTAGCTTATTGCAATAATTTAGATGACAAGTAACAAAATTTCCCGTTGACATTGAATCCATCCAATAAGAGAATTATAGGGCTAGTTGTTGGTAAAGAAAAATATTCTTAGTTAGAGATTGCATTTACATTAGAAAGTGCATGCATTTACAATGAATAAAATAGTGTGCACAGTATTAAGAAAGGAGAAAGTGGCACGGAAATGCAGGAAGAATTTCAATCTGAAGTACATGATGATTCCCGGTTATGGAATTTCAAATTTGAATATTTGAACTTTGGAGGAATGGAGCTGCTACACAAAAAGGATATGGTAAATTGTTTTCCATTAATAGAAAAAACAAAAAGAATATGTGAATGATCCATATTTGGAAAGTAACATAGAGATTCATTTCTAGTTGGAAAGTCTTATAGAGCAAAATATCCATTGGAAATAGTACATTCAAACATTCATGGACCAATGCAAACACTATCTATAGGAGGAAATACATATTTTCTAACATTTATTGATGATTTCTCAAGAAAGACATGGATTTATTTTCTAAATCACAAATATAACACATTGGGTTTGTTTCAGAAGTTTAAATCACTTGTGGAGAAGCAGAGTCATTATTACATTAAGGTTCTAAGAACTGATAGAGGAGGAGAATACATTTCAAGAGAATTTTAGAACTTTTGTAAAGTTCATGGCATCTACAAGCAATTTAACGTGTGGTATACACCACAGTAGAATGATGTTGCATAAAGAAAGAACATGACCATCATGGAAATTACACATAGTATGTTGGAAACTAAACATTTGTCAAATGAGAATTGAGTTGAGGCAGTAGAAACTGCAGTATACATCATGAACAAATGTCTGACAAAGAGTGTAAAGAATAGAGTTCCTCAAGAAGCCTGGACAGGTATGAATCATAATGTGGCACACTTAAAAAAATTTGGTTGTGTCACATACACGCATGTTCCAAATGATCTAAGATATAAGTTGGAAAAAAAAGTACCAAAATGTATATTTGTTGGGTATTTTGAATAAATAAATGGTACAAGCTAAATGACCTTGTCGCAAGAAAGATCATAATCAGTCGCGATGTCCATTTCATGGAGAATTAAGCATGTGATGGAAACATAGAAAATACAGTTAGAATTATTGATTTTATAGAGCATGATGAAACAAAATAAGAGGTGGTTCAAACGCCATGTACAAGTCAGTGTGCAGTTCCTTCTACAACTGCTATGCAAATCCCAACACAAACTACTCCAGTGAGATCAGTAGGTGCACAGTTCACACCTATAGCATAGGAAACTACAACAAGCAGTCCAAGTAGTTCTATATCTCTAGATCCAACATTGGCAAATCTGTTACCAATAAAGAGAAGAAGTCTACATGACATCTATAATGAAGACACAAAAAAATCATTTTCATTTTTTGCTCTGTTTTTACAAATAGATGATCCTTTAACTTTTGAAGAAGCTGTCAAATATGATGTATGGTCTCAAGCCATGGATGAAGAAATCATATGCATGGAGAACAATCAGATAGGAATTTAGTAGAAGTACCTGAAGATAAGGATGTGATAAGTGTGAAGTGGATTTATAAAACCAAGCAAGATGCAAAAGGAAATTTGCAGAAGCCCAAGGAAAGGCTAGTTGCAAGAGGATTTACACAACAACTTGGAATTGATTTCAATTAAACATTTTCACCAATTGCACACATGGAAACAATCAGAACTGTGTTAGCCATTGTCGTGCAAAAAAAATGGCCAATTTATCAAATGGATGTAAATTCATCATTTTTGAATGGAAATTTAGAGGAAGAAGTATATGTGGAACAACCACAAGGCTATGAGGTTTCATGACAAGAAAACAAAGTGTACATGTTGAAGAAATCATTGTATCGGTTAAATGAAGATCCCAAAGCTTGGTACAGTCGCATATATTCCTATCTCTCTCAGAATGGATTTCAGAGAAGTGAATGTGAGCCAACATTGTACATCAAATAAAATCAGTAAGGTAACATGTTAATTATTTTCTTATATGTAGATGATTTGATATTTATAGGTGATTTTGGCATAGAATATTTTAAGTCAATGAAGGATGAATTTGAAATGACTGATTTAGGACTTATGAGATATTTTCTGGGTATTGAAGTTTACCAGTCCAAAGATGCTATATTTATTTCACAATATAAGTATGGGCATGAAATTTTGAAAATATTCAACATGATTAATTTCAAAGCAGCTGTGACATCCCCCAAAAAATAAAATATTTTTGAAATTTAAATTTGTTGGAAATTTATTTCGTTTTTAGTTAAATTGAATTTGGAAAAAATTTTCCATTTATGGCAATTCTGAATTTCAAATTTGATGATTGTAATTAATTATTATGATTGTTGGGCAGAGACCTGATTTGACCCAACTAACTATTTGACTATGACACTTGTATGAAAACATAATATTTTATATTGATTGCAGGAGGAAAAATGGAACAACCATGTTAAATTTAGTTAACCATGACTCCATGAGTGGGGAACATGTTGGAACTACCTCTAGGACGATTGTTACAAGTGGAAAATCAGTTATTTGGCCATTGGCAGCCACTGAAAATCACAGATTTAGAAAGCTGTGAAAATTCCCAAGGGAGGGAAAAGACCTAGGCAAATTGATAAATAGCATATGTGAGGAGGCAGGACGCTACCAAGTATGCTGGGAAAAGAGATTTTTGACTTTCCCTTGCTGTTATGAACACTACTGAGTGAGTGTGAGGCAAGAGGAAGCTAGTGGAATTGAAAGACAGTGTTGAGGAGGATTTTTTTTTTCCAAGTTCGACCTCATGGATTCATGCTCAAGCTAGGGGGTGAATCGGGCAAGTGATTTTTGGCTGCCCTATTCTACAGTTGGGAGGAATGTGGTTGTTCCCTTTGTCTTCCCCCACACTGTTACAAATATGTAAACCTTTCCTTCTCTGTGTGAATGATTATAACTATTTGTTGTAATGCAACGACATGAATGACTATTTGTTGTAATGTAACTATGTGAGTGATTATATCTGTCTGCTGTAATGTATCTAATTGTACTAAGTTGTGATGGATTCCATAGATAATATTTGTTCATTGTATGAAGTTTTATAACCAAGGATGAAATTCTGGGATTAAACCTCCTGCATTAAAATTGAAGGCGGAGTTATCCATGAGCAAGTGAATTAAAGGTATAAAATTCATCTATAGGTAAATGTTATATTTGTAATCGTAATATCAGATAGATCCATCTATGAGTATTCAGATTGAGTAGGTCTGTATATATAATCATGTATACTTGTGTGTGTGTGTGTGTGTGTGTGTGTGTAATACAAATAGATATAGATGTGGTAGCACTGTGTATAGATTTATTAAAGAAGATTTATTGATAGCAATAGAAAAACTCATGCATACAAAGATCTTGTGGTTGGGAGGAATGTGGTTGTTCCCTTTGACTTCCCCCGCACTGTTACAAATATGTAAACCTTTCCTTCTCTGCGTGAATGATTATAACTATTTGTTGTAATGCAACGGCATGAATGACTATTTGTTGTAATGTAACAATGTGAGTGATTATATCTGCCTGCTGTAATGTATCTAATTGTACTAAGTTGTGATGGATTCCATAGATGATATATGTTCATTGTATGAAGTTTTATAACTAAGGATGAAATTCTGGGATTAAACCTCCTGCATTAAAATTGAAGGCAGAGTTATCCATGTGCAAGTGAATTAAAGGTATAAAATTCTTCTATAGGTAAATGTTATATTTGTAATCGTAATATCAGACAAATCCATCTATGAGTATTCAGATTGAGTAGGTATGTATATATAATCATGTAGACTTGTGTGTGTGTGTGTGTGTGTGTGTGTGTGTGTGTGTGTGTGTGTGTGTGTGTGCGCGTGTGTGTGTGTGATACAAATAGATATAGATGTGGTAGCACTGTGTATAGATTTATTAAAGAAGATTTATTGACAGCAGTAGAAAAACTCATGCATACAAATATCTTGTCATCGTTTTAGACATTCAAACTCTACCAATAAGAAATCAACTACATCTCAAATGAAAAATAACTAAAGCGAAGAGTCTGGAAATTCCTCATAACTTACTATAGTAATATAAGTAAGAAATTGTTCTATTATAAGATAATGCAGAGGTAAAATTTGAAAATACTTATTCCAGAGTATACAAGTGAAACTGCAGTGAACGGTATAGATTAAGCAATTATAGTTCTGTGTATACAACATGCGATTTTCAAAATCCTACTAGCCATTGGACTAAAAAATGAGGAAGGTATAGATCTATATATATATATATATATATATATATATATATATATACTTATGAAAGAAAAACATAAAATCAGAACTTTACACATTCCAGATATTTAATCTAATTAAACGATATTACAGATTTAAACCATATTGGAAATAATTACAAGGAATGTCGAAAAGAGATAAAAGTTTTAATATTATAGATCTAGCATAATTCGAACCAACATCTAACATTTGAAATACTTATTCCAGAGTATACAAGTGAAACTGCAGTGAACGGTATAGATTAAGCAATTATAGTTCTGTGTATACAACATGCGATTTTCAAAATCCTACTAGCCATTGGACTAAAAAATGAGGAAGGTATATATATATATATATATATATATATATACTTATGAAAGAAAAACATAAAATCAGAACTTTGCACATTCCAGATATTTAATCTAATTAAACGCTATTACAGATTTAAACCATATTGGAAATAATTACAAGGAATGTCGAAAAGAGATAAAAGTTTTAATATTATAGATCTAGCATAAGTCGAACCAACATCTAACATTTGAAAATAGGGCATGTATTCAAGGAAATAACCCTGGTATTAAAAATTTAGGGTATGACGAGACCCGAAACAGAAATCGGTTAATAAATGTTTCTTTTACTCCAACTAACATGACAGTTTTGTAGAAGAAAATTTCTGCAAAAGTTATACTGTAATCACCGAGACCAAATCCCCTTCTTCCAAACCCCACGGAGGTCTGAGGGAATTGAATCTAGATGACCCCCTTTAATTTTGGCAACCATGAATGTTAGAAAATACAGAAGGGTTCATAAGGGAACGCCATTACCTTTTGCACCAAGTATGGGGACAAACACCCAAGAGCATCGCGTAGATGAAAAACCTGGAAAATTCACCTTACAAGGAATAGAAAGGCATACTTAAAGAAAACTTGAAGAAAGAGAAACAGAACAATAATTGTTTTCCTTTAACACCTCATGTACAGTCTTTGCTTAACTTTCAACCTCGGATCGCATGACCTTTCCCCATTGATTTCCCGACTAGACAGTCACTCAGGGCCGAGGATGGATAGACAGTAGCTCACTGATGCGTACCCTTGCATCAAACAGGGCCCATCATTAGAGTTGTGTATCAATTCAAAAAAAAACAATGAATTAAAACAATATAGTGAATATCCTTATACCACTGACATAATTGATAAATAGCGAGAGCAACTGTGCTAAGCCCATTCATACAGAGACGTTGAATATTAATGGAGTGTTTTAATCCTTAAGAATTTATTTTGTACCAGCAAGCGTATCTAACTGTCGATATTAAACTATCTTTTAAAAAGAAAACTGCTAAACATAATGTGCACAGACGTCATAAAACTCATGGTACAAGAGCTACTCGTTAGCTGAGTTATAGACCCACTTCTACAAGGAATATATTTTTAATTCATCGATGGTTACAGAAACCCTGGTCACTAGTTCTAATCATAAGATTAACACAGAGGACAAACAGTATTTGAGAAAGGTCAACAACGCTTTACTGGTATCGAAGAGTTATCTCAGCATGCTAGAGTCATAGAGGCCCTCGGTTCAATACCAAACAACCAGTTTGGACCATGATGGAGGCAAGGGGTTTCTTACAACACCTGGTACATTTTGGGAAGGGGTTCTTTCGTGAAGCTCCACCCTTCCTTAGATAAATGAGATAGCATTTAGAAAAAAAAAGAGAAAACCTAAGAAGAATGGAATACACAATAAACAACAAAGAATGCAGTGACTGTAACCAAAGTAAATAAACCAAAGATATCAAGAAATGTATAACCTTTCCACTATTCAAATTACAGACTGTAGGGTAACCTTCATATCAAATGACCCAGTAGCCAAATTATTTTACAATACAAAGAATTCCAAAAGAGCCACTAACCAGAAGCTCTTACCTTGTTATGCAGAGTTCCAATGGTAGAGACCCGTCCAATACACTTGTTCCCAGAACAAGCTCACGGCTTCAACATTGAGTAGTTACAGAGAAGATGGGATAACTAGGTAATTGGTTACAGGGAGCAGCAAAGAGTCAAATTTTCAAAGGAAGACTAATGAAAACAATAGTTCTAGAGCCCATCTGCTAGTTTACGGATGGTTAATGTCATCCTTAAGTTAGTACTGCAGTTCGAGCAAGGTGGCGAGATTTCAGGGAACCCTTTAACTCATGATAATACCAAGAGACTATTTCCAACACGTCATAAATGATTTGGCAGGAGGTTCATTATACCTCCTCCACCGTATCTGAGGGTAGTCCCATCCAAATCCATGAAACAGAATTGACAAGCATTCTCATCCTATGGTTATAAGTTTAGTTAGGGTTTGCTACTCGAATAGGATGTCGGTTGTTCCAAAAAGGGGTGATACAATAACTGGATTTTTAACTACCATCTCCACTCCCGGTACTCACGATGTCTATGTCCACGTAGATGGCAAGGAGTGTATTAATTTCACTGTCACCCAAACCCAAAGAAAAATCTAGATTCCACTCCAACATTTATGAAGGCCCATTCTTAGTACTCCTCTCACATTTGGCCTGATTGGCGCAATACCTTGGAAACGAATCATATGGATATAAGACATTTGTTTAAAATTTTATGGTGCCATAAGGTTGATATTAATATGATTATACATATAGAATGTTACTTAGCTATATAGTGGTGCAATTATTCGGCCATATATATATATGTGCACAGGTATATGAATTGTTGTGTGATCATGTGTGGCAAAGCTATTGTATAAATTATTTGGTATGATTATATATGTATAGTTTGACTAGGACAAGAATGTAGCCTAGGCGATTAGGATAATGAAATATTGTTAGGATTACCAGGAGTCATTCGAAGAGGAGATAAATTTTATAATATCACTTATAAATAACTTTGGTAAGTTTCAATGTAGAAGGAGAAATGTTTAAATCTCCCTTGTAGCAAGACTGAGCTAGATATGTCTTTAAATTTAGAGTCTATGCCTACAAAGAAAGACTAAATAAATAAATAAAAAATTACGGTAAGTAGAGGTACATTACATATGGTATCAGAGCAAAAGTTACAATACTGGGCCTGAATAGGGCCACATTAGTTTCTTAGTATATATAGTCTGATTTATGTAAAACTAATAAATCTTATGGTTACAAACAAAAAGTCCTTTCTATTTTGTGTTAATTATGGCAGCTCAAGAGGATGCAAAAATCATGATGGAAGGAAATCTGCAGCAAAGACCCCCTGGAGATCTAAGATAGAACAGTGACGGAAGCTCACCCACAGAGGTGTTGGAAACAATGAGGAATCTTATTGTTGAACTGCAGGTTTTCAAAGATGACAATGAAAAATTGAAGAAAGCACAGCACGAACAGCAAGAGATAAATGAAGTCTTGCTGCGTAGTATAGTGACCAAAAAAAGTCCAAAGGACGATAACCATGATGAAGAGGTCAGTAAGAGAGCCTCCAAGAACTCTGGGCCAGAAACAGAAAAAGGAGACAGTTCGTCTGAAGGAACACCTTTAGCTGAAGACAAACCTAAACCAGACAGAAAAAGAAAACAAGTAGACCACCTTGAAAGATAATTTAAAAAGATTAAACCAGCTACCTTTGATGGAGAATCCAGGACAGGAGAAGAAGCTGAGGCATGGTTGTTGGACATCAAAAAATACTTCTAGATCTACAACTATTCCAGCAACATGAAGGTCAGAATGGCCATATATAATCTGAAAGGGAAGGCTATCATTTGGTGGCAATACCTGAAATTGGCCAAGGGACTAAAGGAGAAACAGTTGGAATGGTCTGATTTTAAGAAGTATTTCAAGAAACAATACCTTTCTGAAATCTATTATGAAAGGAAGACGAAATAATTTTATGAGTTACGACTTGGACAGATGACGATGGAGGACCTTATAAATAATTTTCTGGAACTACTAAGGTTCATACCATACATCCAGGAAAATAAGGTAAAAGTCCAACGATTCTTAAGTTGTCTACCACAGTACTATAGGGACAGAATTGATTTTGACAACCCCAAATCCTTGAATGAAGTATTCAGAAAAGAACGAATGTGCTATGACCAGAATAAATAGTGGGTAGAGCTTCCCAAAGACTGGAAGGATAAGAAACAAGATCGAATGAACCAGGGGAAGAACGGATACCAGCCAACTCCTTATCGAAATGTAGAAAAAAGTTTTCCGAGAAAGGATTTTCATTCCAATCATATGAATACGCAAGGCAATGGTAAACCGGTAAACCTGGGAACAAAGAAGTTTGGGGATAGTTTCCGCGAGCCACTTAAGTGTTGGGAATGTGAAGAACCTCATATAAGGAGGAACTGTCCATGTTTAATTTCAGCAAACAGAACTGTTGTTCATAATTTGCAGGAAGCCTCAATGGTGGGAGATGTGGGCAGAAGCCTACATCAGATAAATGCAGTCATAGATGGTCGACAAGATGACCACCATTCCTCGGTGGTAGAAATCGAAGGTAAAATCAATAGCACCCGAATTTCTATTTTAATTGATCCTGGAGCTACGTTAAGTTATATTACTCCTGATGTATTAGATTCAAATAAACCTAAGAAGTTGAAGCACGCTAAAGCATGGCTTGTACAACTAAAAACAGGTACTAAAAGGAAAGTAGTTGACATTATTTCTGATTTTTAGTTTAGCTTAGAAGGTCAAAATATAGAGACTAATTTGATCATCCTACCACTAGGATCTTACCATATGATTATCGGGATGGATTGGTTGGAACAACACAAAGCAGTACTAGATTGTTATACAAAGATACTTAGCTATAAAGACAATGTTGGCACTACTAGAACAACCTAAGTTATACAAAAACTTGTATCAGTCAAACAAGTTTCAGCGATGCAACTAAAGAAATGTATGAGAAAGGGATGTCAAGTTTATGCCATCTAAGAGATGAACCTGTTAGGAAAAGACGATAAGCCAAAGTTAGAAGACTTTGTTGTCCTACGTGAATTCAGTGACTTGTTTGTGGATGAGATACCAGAATTACCCCCTGTAAGGGAAATAGACTTCTCCATAGACCTACTACCCATTTCAGCCCCTATCTCAAAAGCACCTTATCGAATAAGTCTACCAAAATTGACAGAATTGAAAATACAATTACAGGAATTGTTGGACAAAGAGTATATTAGATCAAGTGTTTCACCATGGGGGGCACCAGTCCTCTTTGTGAAAAAGAAAGACAGTACTCTAAGACTATGTATCGATTATAGACAACTAAATAAAATGACTATTAAGAATAAATACCCTTTACCAAGGATAAATGATCTATTCGATCAAGTAGGTGGGGCCAAGGTCTTTTCAAAGTTGGATTTACGATCCGGTTATCATCAAGTTAGGATAAAGGATGAGTAAATAAGAAAGAAAGTGTTTCAAACAAGATATGGACACTACGAATTCGTAGTCATACCTTTCGGACTCACTAACGCACCAGCCACGTTTATGTGCCTGATGAACAATATTTTAAGTCAGTACTTAGACAAGTTCGTGGTAGTGTTTATCGACGATATTCTGGTTTAATAAAAAATGGAGGAAGAACATGATGAACACTTAAGGATAGTTCTACAAACGTTGATGAAACACAAATTGTACGCCAAATTTGACAAGTGTGACTTTTATCAAAAAGAGATACAATATCTAGAACATGTAATTTCAACGGAAGGCATTGCCATAGACCCGAAGAAGATAAAAGTCATTATGGAATGGCCAGTACCTAAGGATGTAGCGGATATCTGGTCATTCATGGGAATCACCAGATATTATAGCAGATGTATAGAAGGGTTTTCAAGATATCCTACCCTATCGCATCATTACAAAAGAAAGGAACCAAGTTCAACTGGTTAGAGAAGTGTCAAAACAGTTTTAAAAAGAAGAAGGAATTATTGATAACTGCACCCATATTGAAGGTAGCAGACCCAGATAAAGACTTCACTATATGTGTTGATGCAAGTAAAGAAGGACTAGGTGGTGTCCTAACTCAGGAAGGACACGTTATTTTTCATGAGTCTCAGAAATTAAAAGAACATGAGAAAAATTATGTCACTCGTGACTTATAATTGGCAGTAGTAATACACACCCTAAAAATGTGGTGACACTACATAATGGGCAGAAAATTTCTACTATTGATGGATAATAGTGGGGTAAAATATATATTTAGCCAACCAGATCTTAATGCAAGACAAGAAAGATGGCTAGCCTTCTTGAGCGAATTCGACTTCGAGGTCAGACATATCAATGGTAAGGAAAATAAAGTAGTATATGCTTTAAGGAGAAGAGTCCATGGGTTATTTGAGATAAATATCAGGAGGGCAGAAGGTGATCTGGAACAAAGATTAAGGATGGAAGGTATTGACGACAGGAATTACACGAAGATAATGGAAGAATTACAAAACAGTACCACAAACTCAAATAAACCATATCTAAGTATCGACAAGAAGGGACTATTACAATTTAAAAATAGACTTTACATACCAAATTCAACAGAGTTAAAATTAACAGTTTTGGACGAAGTGCATAAGAAACCATATGCTGGCCATCCAGAGTACCAGAAAATAGTAACAACACTTAGAAAACTATTTTATTGGCCTAATATGAAGGGAAAAACAATAGAGTACTTGGCTAGGTGCCAAGATTGTCAGCAGGTTAAGGATGAACACTAGCATCTAGCCGGCCTATTACAGCCATTACCAGTACCAGAATGGAAACGGGAGATCATATTGTTGGACTTTATAACAGGTTTGCCTAAAAATCAGAAACAAAATGATTCTATCATGGTGGTAATCGATAAACTTAGTAAGTCTGCACACTTTATCCCTGTAAAGTCTACTTATAAAGCTACAAACATTGTTGAAATATTCATGGAAGAAATTTTTAGACTGCATGGTATTCCTAAAATGGTGATTTCAGATAGAGATGTAAAATTTACATCTGCTTTTTGGAAGGAATTGTTTGCAGGGATAAACACTAACATGAATTTCAGTAAAATTTATCACCCACAAATGGATGGATAGACCGAAAGGAAAAACCAAATCATAGAGGATATGCTCTGCATGTACATAAGAACAAAACCAAGCAAGTGGGAAGACTACCTACACTTGGTAGAATTTGCATATAACAATGGGTACCAAACTTCGCCTAAGTTGAGTCCCTTCGAAGTATTGTATGGAAGAAAGTGTACGACTCCAATTAGCTGGGATAACCCGGATGACAGACTCATGGTTGGCCCAGAAATGCTCCAAGAAATGGAGAAAATGGTAAGAAAGGTACAACAGAACTTGAAAGAAGCACAAGACAGACAGAAGAGCTAAGCAGATCATAAAAGAAGACACTTGTAATTTCAAGTAGGAGACCATGTTTACTTGAAGGTCAAAGCCCGAAAAAGCTCATTGAAGTTAGGAAACTGTGCCAAGATGGCACCCAAGTTTTGTGGGCCCTTCGAGATACTATCTTGAATTGGAACCGTAGCATACCAACTGGCACTTCCAACTAATCTAAGAATTCATAATGTATTTCATCTTTCTTTGTTGAAAAAGTATATTCATGACCCCACTCATATGATTGATTGGAACTTGGTGTAGGTGGAACCCGAAGGCAAGTTCCAGGTGGAACCCCTGCGCATTCTAGACCGGAGAGAAATAACACTTCAGAACAGAGTCGTCACTCAGGTAAAGGTGAAATGGAAGAACTTTAGTCCTGAGCAGGCCACTTGGGAATTGGAGGAACATTTATGGAAATCTCATCCAATCCTATTCCAAGAAAGGAACGAACATTGAGGACAGTGTTTTACTAAAGGGGGAAAGGATGTGACATCCCCAAAAAAATAAAATATTTTTGAAATTTAAATTTGTTGGAAATTTATTCTCTTTTTAGTAAATTCGAATTTGGAATTTTTTTGCCATTTATGGCAATTCCAAATTTTGAATTTGATGATTGTAATTAATTATTATGACTATTGGGTAGAGACCTGATTTGACCGAACTAACTATTTGACTATGACACTTGTATGAAAACAGAATATTTTATATTGATTGCAGGAGGACAAATGGAACAACCATGTTAAATTTAGCTGACCATGACTCCATGAGTGAGGAAAATGATGGAAATACCTCTAGGCTAATTGTTACAAGTGGAAAATCAGTGATTTGGCCATTGGCATCCCCTAAAAATTAGGGATTTAGAAAGCTGTGAAAATTCCCAAAGGAGGGAAAAGACCTAGGCAAATTGATAAGTAGCATATGTGAGGAGGCAGGACGTTGCCAAGTATGCTGGGAAAAGAGATTTTTGACTTTCCATTTCTGTTATGAACACTACTGAGTGAGTGTGAGGGAAGAAGAAGCTGGTGGAATTGAAAGATAGTGTTGAGGAGGAGTTTTTTCTCCAAGTTCGCCCTCATGGATTCATGGTCAGGCTAGGGGGTGAATCGGGCAAGTGATTTTTGGCTGCCCTATTCTATGATTGGGAGGAATGTGGTTGTTCCCTTTGTCTTCCTGTGAACTGTTCTAGATATGTAAACCTTTCTTTCTCTATGTGAATGATTATAACTTTTTGTTTTAATGCAACGACGTGAATGACTATTTGTTGTAATGTAACTATGTGAGTGATTATATATGTTTGTTGTAATGTATCTAATTGTACTAAGTTGTGATGGCTTCCATAGATGATATTTGTTCATTGTATGATGTTTTATAGCAGAGGATGAAATTCTGGGATTAATTCTCATGCATTAAAATTGAAGGTAGAGTTATCCATGTGCAAGTGAATTGAAGCTATAAAATTTGTCTATAGGTAAATGTTATATTTGTAATCATAATATCATATAGATCCATCTATGAGTATTCGGATTGAGTAGGTCTATATATATAATTATGTATACTTATATATATATAATACACATAGATATAGATGTGGTAGCATTGTGTATAGATTTATTAAAGAAGATTTATTCACAACGGTAGAAAAACTCATGCATACAGAGATCTTGTCATGGTTTTAGACATTCAAACTCTACCAATAAGAAATCAACTACATATCAAATGAGAAATAACTGAAGTGAAGAGTCTGGAAATTACTCATAACTTACTATACTAATATAAGTAAGACATTGTTCTGTTATAAGATAATACAGAGGTAAAATTCAAAAATAGGTATTCTAGAGTATACAAGCAAAACTGTCGTTAACGGTATAGATGAAGCAATGATAGCTCTATGTATACAACATGCGATTTTCAAAATCCTACCAGCCCTTGGCCTAAACAATGAGGAAGGTATATATATATATATATATATATATATATATATATATATATATATACTTCTAAAAGAAAAACATAAAATTGGAACTTCACACAGTCCATATATTTAATCTAATTAAACGCTATTACATATTTAAACCATATTGGAAATAATTACAAGGAATGTCGAAAAGAGATAAAAATTCTAATATTATAGATCTAGCATAAGTCGAACCAACGTCTAGCATTTGAAAACAGGGCATGTCTTCAAGGCAATAACACTGGTATTAAAAATTTATGGTATGACGAGTCCCAAAACACAAATCGGTTAACAAATCTTTCTTTTACTCCAACAAACAGGACAATTTTGTAGAAGAAAATTTCTGCAAAAGTTATATTGTAATCACCGAGACCAAATCCACTTCTTCCAAACCCAACGAAAGTCTGAGGGAATCGAATCTAGATGACCCGCTTTAATTTTTGCAACCATGACTGTTCGAAAATCTAGAAGGGTTCAGAAGGGAACTCAATTACCTTTTTCAGCAATTATGGGGATGAACACCCAAGAGCATTGCGTAGAGGAAAAACCTGGAAAATTCATCTTACAAGAAATAGAAAGGCATACTTAAAGAAAAATTGAAGAAACATAAACAGAACGATAATTGTTTTCCTTTAACACCTCATGTACAATCTATACTTAACTTTCAACCCTGGCTCACATGACCTTTCCCCATTGATTTTCTGACTGGAAAGTCACTCAAGGCTGAGGATGGATGGACAGTAGCTCACTGATGGGTACCCTCGCATCAAACAGGGCCCATCATTAGATTTGTGTATCAATTCAAAAAATAATAATGAATTAAAATAGTATAGTGAATATCCTTATACCACAGACATAATTTATAAATAGCGAGAGAAACTATGCTAAGCCCATTCATACAGAGATGTTGAATATTAATGGAGTGTTATAATCCTTAAGAATTTCTTTCATACCAACAAATGTATCTAATTGCCGATATTAAACTATCTTTTAAAAAGAAAACTGTTAAACATAATGTGCACAAACGTCATAAAACTCACGGTACAAGAGCTACTCATTAGTTGAGTTATAGACCCACTTCTATAGGGAATATACTTTTAATTCAACGATGGTTACAGAAACCCTGGCCACTGGTTCAAATCATAAGATTAACAGAGAGGAAAAATAGTATTTGAGAAAGGTCAAGGATGCTTCACTGGTATCGAAGAGTTATCTCAGCATGCCAGAGTCACAGAGGCCCTTGGTTTAATACCGAACAACCGGTTGGGACCACAATGGAGGCAAGGGATTTCTTACGATGCCTGGTATGTTTCGGGAAGGGGTTCTTTGGTGAAGCTCCACCCTTCCTTAGATAAATGAGATAGCATTTAAAAAAAAAAAAAGAGAAAACCTAAGAAGGATGGCGTACACAGTAAACAAAAAAGAATGCAGTGACTGTAACCAAAGTAAATAAACAAGAGATATCAAGAAATGTATAACCTTTCCACTATTCAAATTACAGACTGTAGGGTAACCTTTATATCGAACGACTTGGTAACGAAAATGATTTTACAATACAGAGAATTCCAAAAGAACCACTAACCAGAAGCTCTTACCTTATTATGCAGAGTTCCAATGGTAGAGACCTGTCCAATATGCCTGTTCCTAGAACAAGCTCGTGGCTTCAGCACTGAGTAGTTATAGAGAAGATGGGATGACTCGGTAATTGGTTACAGGGAGCAGCACAGATTCGAATTTTCGAAGGAATACTAATGCAAATGATAGTTCTAGAGCCCATTTTCTAGTTTATGGATGGTTAATGGCATCTTTAAGTCAATAATGCAGTTAGGGCAAGGTGGCGAGATTTTGGGGAACCCTTTAACCCGTGATTGTTGGTCACTATAATTACTTAATTAATTTAAACAATCAAGTGCTACATAAATTGTCAACCCAGGGAAGTCTGTTTATTTCAAAGGTAACCACGCACTATATATGCTCAATTCCAAAAGAAACCTAGAGTTGTAGTAAAGGAAACTACATTAATCACACTTTCCTTGAATGAACTGAAGTCCTATCTTGAATTACAGAAAAGAAAACTACTTATTGCAGAGCTTAAAGAGATGATTGATCTAAAGAATCCTGGATTATATTGAAATAACAACTGCAACAGGAAAGAACAACTATTCTGTAACCAGAGAATAGGACCCTATTCCCAAACAGGAACTTCAACACTTTATTTCTGATGAACACACTTTCATGAACTCACTAATGCATTGAAGGCTTAACTATTCTAACAGAGAACATGACCTTTAATTCCTTCCTTTAAGAAGGAACCTTTAGCACCAGTCTCTGATTAGCACACTCATGAAAATAATTGAGAGTTGACTACTTCTAACAGAGAACATGACCTTTAATTCCATCCTTTAGGCAGGAACCTTTAGCACCGGTCTCTGATTAGCACACTCATGAAAATAATTGAAAGCTAACTACTTCTAATAGAGAACAGGACCCTTAATTCCTTCCTTTAAGAAGGAATCCTTAGCTCCAGTCTTTGATTAGCACACTCATGAAAATAATTGAGAGTTGACTACTTCTAACAGAGAACAGGATCCTTAATTATTTCCTTTAAGCAGGAACCTTTAGCACCAGTCTCTGATTAGCACACTTCATAAATCCATCACACAAGATTGCTAATTAAAATGATTAACAATTAACCAAGCATGAACTTCATGAAAACAATGTAACATTCAATAAAACAGAATTCTTAACAAGAAAGAGTTCAGTAGTGTTTCAACAAAGAAAAAATTAATCAAGGCATAAACAGAGATCACACTAACACACTATAAAACTAATGGGTGAATCTTGTGAAGAAGGTGGACCCTCCCTTCTCACAAGATTCCCCTGAGACGAAGAGGGTAGAGAAGGATTCTCAAAACATTCTTTTATTCATCTATCAATGTATCACATTACAATCTGAGAATGAAGTACGTCCTTCTCTGTGAAACTTTCTTAATACAAAAACTGGATCCCCTCTAATAGTGATTTCCTCTTATTTCAAGAGGAGAATCCCTTCGGTACAATTGATAAACAAATTACAGGTGTATATATGGGTCCTATTCTTAGTCGGATCGAGTAACAAGTGTTGAATGAGGTGTTGTTGTTACGGCTGGAGTAACAGTCCTTTCTTGTTGTTGTTGTTGCATGTTGTTTCGGCATCGCAAATCATGGTTGTTTCAGCCACGGGATTTGCGCTCTGACTGTTCAGCACTTCTCAGGTAGCAGTGATGGTTGATGCTTGGCTCACGGTGCGGCTGTTGTAGTCAATCTGTGTGATTTGTTGTTGACCAAGAACTGTGTAAGGGCTTCCTGTGTTTTAGCATCGTTGACCATAGACTGTGTAACAGCTTCCTCTGTGTTTCAGCAACGTCAACCATGGACTGTGTAACAACTTCTGTGTTTCAGAACTGTTGACCATGCACTGTGTAACAACTTCTTCAGCATTGTCATCCAAGGACTGTGTAACAACTTCTGTGTTTCAGCATCGTCGACCATGGACTGTGTAACAGCTTTTGTGAATTGTTGTTTCAGCAACAGGCCTCAAATACTAATCTGCAGTTTGAACTGTTTCAGCACTTATACATTTCTAATCAATGGTTAAGTACGAGAGTGATGTAAAATATTATGAAAAATAGATTAAACGTATAGTAATGAGAAGGGACATTGTATACTTTTGGAATGATAAGATAAAGTTATAATATGAGTTTAAATGTGGGTGATCAAGAGTGTAATAGTGGAAAAAAGTATGGGCAAAAAGGTACATTGTGTGGTCCTAACATCCCCCCCAACTCAAAGTGTTTCATGTCCTCAGGCAACTTCACTCTGAATCAGAGTTTGAATACCAACTCTGAGTGTGCAAGTTACTCAAGCAGTAGCTGTGGGAGGTATTATCCGTTGGCGTTCTGAACCCTTGGACCCGTTGTAACCTTTGTCAGGCTGTTGTTTCTGTCTTCTTAGGCAGCCTATAATGGATTTGATATCTTTCTATTGGCAACCAGAGGATAGGAAAATAAAACTGGTACCCTATCTATCTTTCAACACATTGTTGAACACACTGGATGTAGTTAGGTACCCTAGAGATTGATACCTCAAGGTTAGTGGGGCTAAAAGGATTGTGTTCCTTTCTTTTCTTAGTGGATTTCTACCAAAACAAGTTGTTTGCCTGGAGGGCAACAAACTCTATGGATCTGATGAAGTGATGACAATCCTGAAGCACTGTTGATTATAGCTATTGAACATGTTCAGTCATACTTGGTTTCTTTAAGAACTGATAATATTATGTGACAAAGGTAGCTGCATTTAGTGGTTCTGGTCTTATCCAGAGAAGGCGGTTATCCTCATTGTGTTTGGCAGCCATGAAGTCATCCTGCCATATAATCTGATTGTGGAGAAAGGAGGTGAATGACTAAATCTGGATGTCCCCAACAATAGGATTAAGGTTCAGCTGCCTGTTCTCAGGGATGGCCTCATTATGAAAATATGCCTCACAGAGGAGGTGTTGATCCCTAGCAGATGCTTCTGTAAAAGTTTTGACAAAACCTGTTGGGTGTAGTACTGCATGGGGTCTGCCTTCTGTGATTGATTTGATTTGAAACCATGCGAGTCGTTCCATAAGGAACAAGGAGTAATTGGAGGATGGTTTCCTTGTGGCCAATAGCTTTTGTGCCAAGTCAAATACCAGGGCCAATCTGGCTTTCAACTCTTTGTTATGTTTCTTCAGGGCATGAGCTTCCTGGCGTGTCTTCTCTAAAGCTTCCCAATTTGAGTAGGTATGATTTACCTAGATTTGTCTGTGCTCTTGCAGGCTTTTGGCTTGTGTAGAAACATACTCTTTCTTCCATTTTTGTATTACTGCCTGCTCATCCCATGGCTTAGTCCGTGTTTCAGTGTTGCAAGTAGTGGGGTGAGGTAAGGTCTGAGTAGATTGTTCCACACAAGTGTGGATATTGATCTGGCTGGTAGGTGTAACTTCCTCAATAGGTATTGTCTGTACATCTTTGTCAACAAAAAAAGGGGTTTCATTTGTTGCAATGCAGGGCTCAATCTTAATCTTGGGAGGTCCTGCTGGTTCTTGTGTTTCAGCTATAGCTGGTTCTTGTGTTTCAGCTGTAGCTGGTTCTTGTGTGACAGCAGGTTCTTCTTCTTTGACTACAAAAGTTGAAGGAGTAGGGGGAGCTCCTGGCATTGGTACTTGGATTACCTTGTAGCCTGCTTGATAGTAGATATCCCCACATTGACAACACATATATTCTTTACACGAGCTCTCTGTTGTAGTCCCCTCTGACATGGTTGCTATACAAGCTAGGGTGTGCAAATTAAGTTCTTTTTCATATGCTTCCTTTGCCATGGCTAGTTCTTGCTTGTATGCTTCTAGTTCAGACTTTAAAAACTCGTTTTCTTGCATGACAGAGGCCATTGTTGGTTCTGGTTGAGGGATGACTGGTTCTTGTGTGGCAGTCACAGCCTCACTAGTTGGCTCTTGTGGGGAAGCTACATGAATGGCAGTTGATTCTTGTGTTTCAGCTTCTTGATGTAAGGAAAGTAATGTTGCATAACCCTGGACCTCTGATACCTGCATCTCACTATCAATATCAACAACTGGTTCTTGTGTTGTAGTTGCAGCTGGTTCTTGTGTGACAGCTATGGTTGGTTCTTGTGTGATAGCTATGGTTGGTTCTTGTGTTTCAGCCACTGGGTGAGTAGCTGGTTCTTGTGTTTCAGCTACTGAATGGGTAGCTGGTTCTTGTGTTTCAACTACTGAATGGGTAGTTGGTTCTTTTGTTTCAGCTACTAGGTTTGAAATAGATGATGTCACAATACCCTGCGCATCTGGTTCTTGTGTTTCAGTGCCCATGGGTGGAATAGGAAAAGATCCCAGCATTTGAGAGGTTAGAGGTGTACGGGGTATTATTTGGATGGGTTGAGGGTCTAGAGAAGTGGCAATAACGCCTGGACTTATTGAGGCCTTTTTTCGTTTTCTTTGTAAGAAGGGCAGAAAGAAAGGAATGTGCTTTCTTTTACGTGGGGGTTTTTCTTCAATGATGGGGCAGGGGGAATTGTTTGGCTCAGAATCATCACTAAGAATATGGAGGGCGAGAGTGGATGATTCTGGTAAAGTGTGGGGTGGGCTTGGTATGGTAGGGGGGTTAATTGGACTGATTGGTTCCATAGGGTTTTGGGGTTGCTGTTCCTCGAGGTTTTCATGAATTTCAGCAGCTTCTTGGGGGTTTATGGGTGGGTTGTTTAGTGGAAGGTTTTGTTGGGAAAAACCCCTTTGGATAAGCAGTTGGATGAGACGGTGATGGGTGAGTGAAAGGGTGGGATCTTTATCCTTTCTGCAGTAATGCGCCATATTTTTAAGACAACCAAGCAAATAATAAGGAATATTCACCCGTCTATTATGTCGTAAATGAGACAACAGGACAAAATCGTGCTGGTAGACTACCTGGTATCGGCCTTCATAGGTGAGGTAGTGTTTGATGAATTTTGAAACTTCTGTCCATGGAGGCAGCAATGAACTGAGTCAGATACCCCGGTCTTTGGGTTCAATTTGTTCTTCTGGCAGGAAGAAGTTCTGTTGGGCATTTCGAATGATATGTTTACGGCCGAACATGCGAATGCCATTAGTGGGGAGACCTAAAACCTGTGCTATATCTTCTTATGTTACTGAAATTCATACCCCTTGAACAATAGAATGGTCTTCCTGAAGGTTTTGAGTGAATTGCAGAACTTGTTGTTCATCATACCCCTGGAGTCTCTGAAAATAATTGAGCCATCCTGCCTGCTGAAAATTTTGATAAGCTTCTGGATAATGTTCTAACAGGGCTATCGTGGTGGGTTCGTTCCGTATAACAGAGCCTCCCATGGCTACCAGCTCGGTAAAATACACCGTCAAAGAGTTTGAGTAACATCTTCTGCACAGAGTGATTTTTCTGAGTGAAGGTATGCAAATGGTGGTAAAACACGCGAAAGGATGGTAAAATAGGAATGGCGGTGGTAAATTTGTGTGAAATGATGGTATAAAAGGTTTGATATGTCCTCCCCTCTCGTCAAGTGTGGCTAATAATGATTTCACTCGAGTGGTCATAATGATTTGGAATCTTCTCATTAACTATAGCTTAACTGTATTACATAAAATTTACATACCTCGCCTTACCTTCTGATTCGTGCTGCAAACAAAATATAATGCCTGCCCATGGTAGTTCTACAGTAGTAATGGTGGTGACTTTTGATTTGTTAGATGAATTGTATCAAGGATTTGCTGACTGGAAGGACGAACTATAGTATGAGAGCATAAAATCTTGCTAACAGATAATGTTGAAAAGTTGGTGTTTCAGCAACAGAAAAGACGGGGCGAAACAATTGATGGACGGTGTTGTTTCATTGATGAGAAAATGTGAAGAACTGTTGAACAATAGTGTTTCACCAATAGGAAAAACGGGGCAAAAAAATTGTTGGACGGTGTTGTTTTGTCGATGAAGAAAGTGAAGAATTGTCAGACTGTAGTGTTTTGGCAATAGGGAGAAGGCGAAAATTTATTGTGAATGGTGTTTCAGCAATGGGGAAAGTGGTGAAAAGTTGCTGACAATGGTGTTTCAGCAACAGAAAAGAAAAGGCGAAACAATTGTTGGACGGTGTTGTTTCGTCTATGAGGAAATGTGAAGAATTTCTGGACTGTAGTGTTTTGTCAATAGGGAAAATGAAGAAAGTTGTTGTGAATGGTGTTTCAGCAATAGGGGGCATGGTAAAATATTGTTGATAGTAGTGTTTCAACAACAGAGGAAAGTCAAAAAGTGTTGAACAATGGTGTTTCATCATCGGGAAAGCTTGTCTCTTTGTGAAGTAGGATCGTCCTTTCCTAGTGGCCTGTTCTTCGATCAAGAATCTGCAAAAATCGATTGTAACATGGTATTTCTTAACAGGGATTATTAGTAAATAAAATCTAATCTAATACTACAGAAATTAACTTAAAAGAATTAATTGCAATGAGGGGTAGAAGTCTCCTCTAAAAAGAGGTAATGGGAGTCTACCATGCATGCAGCCTTAAAATCTTCTTTGGAAATAGGGTGCTGGTACAGACGGAGCCGATGACCATTTACAAGTAACGATATTTTGGATTCATCGATTGTGAGGAGCCTTACTGTTCCATTGGGGAAAACAGTGTCTACCTCGTAAGGTCCAAGCCATATTGTACACAGTTTCCCTTGAAATTCTTTGAACCGAGAGTCATATAGTAGGGCCCAATTACCTTTTTGGAACTGCTTGTTCTTGATCTTTTTTTCATGCCATTTTGATCTTTTTTGTTGAATTATGGTTGTTTGTTAAATGGCATCTAGTCTTTTCTCCTCCAATTCATTAAGCTGCTGCAACCTGGCTGTCTGTGCATCAGTCAAATCAAGGTTGACGGTTAAAGCAGTCCTTAAGGTTTTTATTTCAAATTCCACAAGAAAGACAATACTCTTTCCATAGACTAATTCATAGGGAGAGAATCCTGTACTATTTCTCCGGGTAGTTCTGTAGGCCCATAATGCTTCAGGGAGCCTGTAGGACCAATCCTTTATATTTTCCTTCACTATTTTTGTAAGAATGGCTTCTATTACTTTGTTTTTGATTTCCACCTATCCATTGGCTTGGGGGTGGTATGTTGTAGTCATTCTATGCTGAATATGATATTTCTGAAGGGTGGCTTTGAACCCATGAGAAGTGAAAGGAGGTCCTCCATATGTAACTAATTCTCTTGGTACTCCAAATCTGATGAAGATGTATTTAAATAAGAAATCTATAACTGCTTCTTCGGTTGCTCCGTGGAGTGCTTTGGCTTCCACCCATTTAGTCATGTAGTCTGTGCAGACCACTATATAAACTTTTTGATTGGATGGGGGGTTGATGGGTCCTACAAAGTCTAAGGCCCATATTTCAAATGGTTCAAGTACTATATGGGGGTTTAATGGAATTTCATCTCTATAATTAGGTTGGCCTATTCTTTGGCAGCTATCACAGGCCCAAACATATTTCTTTGCATCTTTGAAGAGTGAGGGCCAATAGTATCCCATCCTAAGAATTTTATGTGTTGTTCTCTTATCAATAAAATGCCCTCCACAAGGGCCATCATGACAAGCTTTTAGTAGATCATAAACCTCATCTTCTGTAATGCACCTTTGGATTTCTTGATCAGGTCCTGTATGGAAAAGACACCCACTTATCCAAATATACCGATCACTTTGATGAATGATACTTCTTTTCTCTCGGTGGGATAAGTGTGGTGGTAACTTACCTGCAACCAAGTAGTTAGCAATGTCTGCATACCAAGGTGAGTGAGCAGAAACTGCAAATAGATATTCATCAGGAAAGGAATCATCTATTGGGGTATCATCATCAGGTATCAACCGAGAAAGGAAATCAACAACTACATTTTCTTTTCCTGGTCTATCTACAATTGTAATATCAAATTCTTGTAATAATATTAACCATCTGGTGACTCTAGCATTTGTGATAGGTTTGTTCATTAAGTATTTGAGAGTTGAGTGATCAGTATGGACAAAGGTAGAATAGCCAGTAATGTAATGTCTAAATTTATTAATGGCATAGATAACTGCTAAGAATTCCTTCTCGATGACTGTATAATTGAGTTCAGCAGGAGTCATAATCTTGTTGATGAAATAGATAGCATAAGGGAGATGATTTTCTTCTTGTCCCAAGACATCTCCTATTGTAGTATCTGAAGCATCGAAGGATATATGAAAGGGAAGTGTCCAATCAGGTCCTCTAAGAATAGGAGTTGTAGATAACTAATGTTTAAGTGTATTAAATGCTTCCTGGAAAAAATTAGTCCATTTGAATTCAGCATTTTTCATCAGTAATACAAACAAGGGAGAAGTTATTTTGGAAAAATTCTTGATAAATCTTCTGTAGTATCCAGCTTTTCCTAGAAAAATTCTTACCTATGTTTGGGTTTTGGGAGTAGGGATATCCTTAATGACTTGTATCTTGGATGGGTCTACCTGAATTCCTTGATATGAGTTGGGCTTGTATGCATCGTTTGAGCACTTTCACAAGGTTTTGCAGTGCTTCCTGAAAAGAAACACCATAAGGAGTAAAGTCATCCATAAAGATTTACATAGAATCATTAAGCATATCAAAAAAGATTCCTAAAACTGCTCTTTGGAAGGTTGTTGGTGCATTACATAGTCCAAATGGGAGAACTCTATAAGCAAAGGTTCCCCAAGGGCTGGTAAAAGTGGTTTTATCTTGATCTTGAGGTGCAATTTTGATCTAGTTATACCCACTGAAACCATCTAAAAATGAGAAAAATTTCTTCCCTGACAGATTATCTAACACCTGATCAATGAATGGTAATGGAAAGTGATCTTTTTGAGTGGCTTTGTTTAAAGCTCTATAATCCACACATACTCTCCATTTCCTGTTTTTCTTAGGAACTATTACCAACGGGGACACCCATTCACTGTCTGATATAGGATATATAAACCCTGCATTAAGCAATTTTTGAAGTTCTTCTTTAAGGATTTCTCTTAAATTAGGGTTCATTCCTCGTTGAGGTTGGAAGATCGGTCGACAATCTTCCTTAATATATATTCGATGAGTACATAATTCAGGAGAAATTCCTTTCATGTATGTGTAATCCCATGTGAATGCTTCTTTATTTTCTAGAAGTAACTTCATTAATTGTTGTGTTTCAACATCTGTCAAATTAGGGTTTATGTTCAGTGTTTTGCCAGGTTCAATTTCTACTGGTATGCTTTTAGAGGAGATGGTGTTAGATGTTTGAGGTGGGCTTTCCGGGTTGAGGTTTTCTTGATTATCAGACTCCAATAGTGTAGTTAGTTGGTTATGAGTTTCTGGAGTCACAGAGGAGGGTTCGCAAATAAAATTATTAATTACTTCATCCTTGGTAGAGTCTTTCAGGCTTAGAGCTTGTCCGATAGTCAAAAGGGGTTGAGTAGGTTGATCATCAAAATCTACCCATACAGAATTATCATTATTAATCAAGGGTGTAGCGTGAGGGTAGAGGGTAAGCTGTTTAGTTTCATAACCATTTGAAATTGTCATTGAACCTGATCTACAGATGATAAAAGCATCTGTTGTGGCTAGCCAAGGTCTACCCAAAATTAGAGGGTGCCCCCCCAACTTTGTTTTGGGTTGTAGTACCACAAAGTCAGCTGGATAATTCCAGGATTCTACAGAGATACTGAGGTCTTCAATGACTCCTTCTATTTTAATTGTGGATCGGTCAGCCAATTCTAGGATAGTTGGGATGTCTCTAAGTTCATTTTGCAATTATAGCAGTTGTAAGGTTTCCAGAGTCATGGTATTGATAGCAGCACCTAGGTCTACCAAGACTCGAGGGATTATTGTTTTTCCAACTTGTACTAAAATGGTAGGGTGGCCGATATCACCATATTTAACTGGGGGAGTTTTACCTGCCATTAGTGCAGACAAATCTCCCATAACATGGACTATAAGGGGATCCTTAATTTTCCTACTAGGCTTTTTAACACAAATGGCTCACATTGTCCTAGCATAGATTCGTAAATCTCGGAGTGCTTGTAGTAGAGGAATTTTGACATATAAATTTTGTAATTCCCATAGAATATTGAAGGCTAGTGGCTCAGGCATTTTAGTCAAGGCTAAACGCTCAGGAAATGGTGGTTTTGTTGTTTCAGCAACATTGTTAGAGGATGATTGTACCTCTTCAGGTACATCATGCTTTTCTGTTTCCTCTTTATCAAAAGAGGTAACATCAGCTATGGTAGGTTCCACTATTCTCCCAGATCGTAGATGAATATCGTTGCATTGCGCAGGGAGAAGAGAAAGTGTAGGCTGGTTATAAATATCAATGCACTGCATAGCTTTATTCTTGGGGTTAGGGTTAGGTTGTATAGGTAGCTGGGGTCTCATCATTTGATTGTTCGGTGGAGTACCTACTGGTAAGGAGAGTGGTTGTAGGAATTGCGATTGAGGTAATTGATTTTGGAATGGGGGTTGTTGTCCTCTCCAATTTTGATTCCATTGGTTCTGATATGGTTGTTGTTGTTGTGGAGGCCAAGGAGTCCACATTGATGGATCAACAAAGGGTGGTTTAGTTTGTTGTATGGGTGGGTAATTCATTTGATTAGTGTATTGCATTTGATTATAGGGGGGGTAACTCATTTGATTGAAAGAAGGATAATTATTCCAACGATTAGAAGATGTAAATGGCATGTTAGGATTCATACCTTGTCCCCGCAGTTTCCATTGCCTTCTCTGTGTCAACAGATATACAGCTTCATCTTCTTCGTCCGTTGGTTGTAATGTTTCCTTGATCCTTGGTAAAGATGGACATTGTTGGTTTTCATGATCTTTATCACAGATGGTGCAGATTGGCTTTTTGTCCAATGGACATTCTCTTCGTGGGTGCTTGTCTCTGCATTGAGAACAAAAGATGGACATGGTTGCTTCTTCTTTTGCTTGCTTCTTCTTAATCTGCAGGGTGTCAATTTGTGAGGCAAAAGAGCTTAACATTTCAGTTTTAAAACCTTCAAGTAAATTACCTATCTCGTCTCTTGTTGCTCCCCCATTGGCTGATTTTTGGACTCTTGAAAATGTGGTGTCCCTGTTGTTTGATCTATTTCTTGAAGCTCCTCTTGAACATATTTTGCATAAATTAACAATTTCATCATATGATTCCTTAGATATGTCCCCTTTTCCAATCATATTCAGCATATCTAGACAGTCATCCCTTACTCCTTTTAATAATATAGTTTTGAGAATATCTTTACTTACATTGGGGTGACTGGATCTATGTAGATTATATTGTAGCCTTTCTACAAAGTCCTCCAGATTTTCATCTTCTTTCTACATCATCTTAAATAGATCCTCCCTCTTTTCTCTTGTTTAGCAATAGTCCTGGTATTTGTTCAGGAATTTTTGTTTCATTTGGTCCCAAGTTGTGATTACATGGCCTCCAAGACTCATAAACCATCTTAGTGCATTTCCTTTTAGCGTTGTTGGAAATAGCTTTAAATTTTTAGCATTGGAAATGTAATCATAACTTCTGCATAATATATCAAACTCAAAAAGGAATTCATCAGGATCTTCTAAAGACAAACCATGAAAATTAGGTAGTGCTGACAATGGAATGTTCTTCATGGGGGCTACCCCTATAGGAAGATCACCAATAGGAAATCATAATGTAGAGAAAGAATTTTCATCATTTACCTCTCCTTCAGGACCTGCCTGTTCTTCGTGATGCAATTCTTCATTGTACTCATCCATGTTTTCTTCTGTATGCTCCCCTGTTGCGCTTGCTCTGTCCTCAGTGTTTCCTGCTAGTTTCTGGACTGTCTCAGGACTCCAAACTTCTTTCCCTGTTTCAAAGTTTGCTTGAAATGAAGGCTGGGACTTTTGTTTTTGAAGGTTTGGTCATTGAGCAGCAGATTCAGATTTTGATATGATCTCGTCAATGTAAGTCTTTTTCCCTCATTTTATCTTTCCCTTTCCACCTTTAGGGTTAGTATCTTTGGGGTCTCCGTGTCCTTTCATGCAATCTTTGTATCTAAAAAATCATAAGTGCTTCTGAAATCTATAATTACCTTCCCCGGCAACGGCGTCAAAATTTTGGTCACTATAATTGCTTAATTAATTTAAACAATCAAGTGCTACATAAATTGTCAACCCAGGGAAGTCTGTTTATTTCAAAGGTAACCACGCACTATATATGCTCAATTCCAAAAGAAACCTAGAGTTGTAGTAAAGGAAACTACATTAATCACACTTTTCTTGAATGAACTAAAGTCCTAGCTTGAATTACATAAAAGCAAACTACTTATTGCAGAGCTTAAAGAGATGATTAATCTAAAGAATCCTGGATTATATTGAAATAACAACTGCAATAGGAAAGAACAACTATTTTGTAACCAAAGAACAGGACCCTATTCCCAAATAGGAACTTCAACACTTTATTTCTGATGAACACACTTTCATGAACTCACTAATGCATTGAAGGCTTAACTATTCTAACAGAGAACAAGACCCTTAATTCTTTCCTTTAAGCAGAAACCTTTAGCACTAGTCTCTGATTAGCACACTCATGAAAATAATTGAAATCCAACTACTTCTAGCAGAGAACAAGACCCTTAATTCCTTCCTTTAAGCAGGAACCTTTAGCACCAGTCTCTGATTAGCACACTCATGAAAATAATTGAAAGATGACTACTTCTAACAGAGAACAGGACCCTTAATTACTTCCTTTAAGCAGGAATCCTTAGCACCAGTCTCTGATTAGCACACTCATGAAAATAATTGAGAGCTGACTACTTCTAACAGAGAACAGGACCCTTAATTCCTTCCTTTAAGCAGGAACCTTTAGCATCGGTTTCTGATTAGCACACTCATGAAAATAATTGAAAGCTGACTACTTCTAACAGAGAACGGGACCCTTAATTCCTTCCTTTAAGAAGGAATCCTTAGCACCAGTCTCTGATTAGCACACTCATGAAAATAATTGAGAGTTGACTACTTCTAACAGAGAACATGACCCTTAATTCCTTCCTTTAAGTAGGAACCTTTAGCACCAGTCTCTGATTAGCACACTTCATAAATCCATCACACAAGATTGCTAATTAAAATGATTAACAATTAACCAAGCATGAACTTCATGAAAACAATGTAACATTCAATAAAACAGAATTCTTAACAAGACAGAGTTCAGTAGTGTTTCAACAAAGAAAAAATTAATCAAGGCATAAACAGAGATCACACTAACACACTATAAAACTAATGGGTGAATCTTGTGAAGAAGGTGGTCCCTCCCTTCTCACAAGATTCCCCTGAGACGAAGAGGCTAGAGAAGGATGCTCAAAACAGTCTTTTATTCATCTATCAATGTATCACATTACAATCTGAGAATGAAGTACGTCCTTCTCTGTGAAACTTTCTTAGTACAAAAACTTAATCCCCTCGAATGGTGATTTCCTCTTATTTAAAGAGGAGAATCCCTTCTGTACAATTGATCAACAAATTACAGGTGTATATCTAGGTCCTATTCTTAGTTGGATCGAGTAACAAGTGTTGAATGAGGTGTTGTTGTTGCGGCTGGAGTAACAGTCCTTTCTTGTTGCTATTGTTGCATGTTGTTTCGGCATCACAAATCGTGGTTGTTTCAGCCACAGGATTTGCGCTCTGACTATTCAGCACTTCTCAGGTAGCAGCGATGGTTGATGCTTGGCTCATGGTGCGGCTGTTGTAGTCAATCTGTGTGAGTTGTTGTTGACCACGGACTGTGCAAGGGCTTCCTGTGTTTCAACATCGTTGACCATAGACTGTGTAACAACTTCCTCTGTGTTTCAGCAACATCAACCATGGACTATGTAATAGCTTCTATGTTTTAGCATTGTTTACCATGGATTGTGTAACAACTTCTTCAACATTGTCATCCAAGGACTGTGTAACAGCTTCTGTGTTTCAGCATCGTCGACCATGGACTGTGTAACAGCTTTTGTGAATTGTTTTTTTAGCAATAGGCCTCAAATGCTAATCTGCAGTTTGAACTGTTTCAGCACTTATACATTTCTAATCAATGGTTAAGTACGAGAGTGATGTAAAATATTATGCAAAATAGATTAAACATATAGTAATGAGAAGGGACGTTGTATACTTTTGGAATGATAAGATAAAGTGATAATATGAGTTTAAATGTGGGTGATCAAGAGTGCAATAGTGGCAAAAAGTATGGGAAAAAAGGTACATTGTGTGTTCCTAACAGTGATAATCCCAAGAGACTATTTCCAACACATTGTAAATGATCTAGCAGGAGGATCATTATACCTCCTCCACCATATCTGAGGATAGTCCTATCCAAATCCACGAAACTGAATTGACAGGCATTCTCGTCCTGTGGTTATAAGTTTAGTTAGGGTTCGCTACTTGAATAGGATGTCGGTTGTTCCAAAAAGGGGTGATGCAAGAAATGGATTTGTAACTACCATCTCCACACCTGGTACTCATGCTATCTATGTCCACGTAGATGGAAAGGAGTGCATTAATTTCACTGTCACCCAAACACGAAGAAAAATCTAGATTCCACTCCAACATTTATGAAGGGCCATTCTTAGTACTCCTCTCACGTTTGGCCTGACTGGGGAAATACCTTTGAAACGAATCATATGGATATAGTACTTTTGTTTAAAAGTTTATGGCGCCATAAGGTCAATATTAATATGATTATACATATAGAATGTTACTTAGCTATATAGTGGCGCAGTTATTTGGCCATAGATATATATGTGCACAGGTATATGAATTGTTGCATGATCATGTGTGGCAAAGTTGTTGTATAAATTCTTTGGTATGATTATATATGTATAGTTTGACCAGGGCAAGAATGTAGCCTAGGCGATTAGGATAATGAAATAATGTTAGGATTACTAAGAATCATTCGAAGAGGAGGTAAAGTTTATAATATCACTTATAAAATAACTCTAGTAAATTTCAATGTAGAAGGAGAAATGTCTAAATTTTCCTTGTAGCAAGATTGAGCCAGATATGTCTTTGAATTATGGTAATTAGAGGTACATTACATATGGTATCAGAGCAAAAGTTACAATACTGGGCCTGAACAGGGCCACATTAGTTGCTTAGTATATATACTTTGATTTATGTAAAACTAATAAATCTTATGGTTACAAATAGAAAGTCCTTTCTGTTTTGTGTTAATTATAGCAGCTCAAGAGGATGCAAAAATCCGGATGGAAGGAAATCCACAGCAAAGACCTCCTGGAGATCCAAGATAGAATAGTGACGGAAGCTAACCCATGGAGGTGTTGGAAAGAATGAGGAATCTTATTGTTGAACAGCAAGTTTTCAAAGCCGACAATGAAAAATTGAAGAAAGAACAACAGGAACAACAAGAGATAAATGAAGTCATGTTGCGTAGTATAGTGACCAAGAAAATTCCAAAGGATGATAACCATGATGAAGAGGTCAGCAAGAGAGCCTCCAAGAACTCTGGGCCGGAAACAGAAAAAGGAGATAGTTCGTCTGAAGGAACACCTTCAGCTAAAGACAAAACTAAACCAGACAGAAAAAGAGAACAAGTAGACCACCTTGATGGAGAATTTAAAAAGATTAAACCAGCTACCTTTGATGGAGAATCTAAGATAGGAGAAGAAGTTGAGGCATGGTTGTTGGACATCAAAATATACTTCCAGATCTATAACTATTTCAGCAACATGAAGGTCAGAATGGCCATCTACAATCTGAAAGGGAAGGCCAGCATTTGGTGGCAAGACCTAAAATTGGCCAAGGGCCTAAAGGAGAAACAATTGGAATGGTCTGATTTTAAGAAGTATTTCAAGAAACAATACCTTTTTGAAAGATATTATGAAAGGAAGACGAAAGAATTTTACGAGTTACGACTTGGATAGATGACGATGGAGGACCTTATAAATAAATTTCTGGAACTAATAAGGTTTGTACCATACATCCGAGAAGATAAGGTAAAATTCCAACGATTCTTAAGCTATCTACCACAGTCCTACAGGGAAAAAATTGAGTTTGACAACCCCAAATCCTTGAATGAAGTATTCAGGAAAGAACGAATGTACTATGACCAGTATAAACAACGGGTAGATTTTCCCAAAGCTTGGAAGGATAAGAAACAAGATCGAATGAACCAGTGGAAGAAGGGATACCAACCAGCTCCTTATCGGAATGCAGCAAAAAGTTTTTTGAGAAAGGATTTTCATTCCAATCATCCAAATACACAAGGCAACGGTAAACCGGTAAACCTCGGAAAGAAGAAGTTTGGGGACAGTTCTCGTGAGCCACTTAAGTGTTGGGAATGTGGAGAGCCTCATCTAAGGAGGAATTGTCCATGTTTAATTTCAACAAACAGAACTGCTATTCATAATTTGCAGGAAGCCTCGACGGTGGGAGATGTGGGTAGAAGCCTACATTAAATAAATGCAGCCATAGATGGTTGACAAGATGACCACCAGTCCTCAGTGGTAGAAATCGAAGGTAAAATCAATAATACCCGAATTTATGTTTCAATTGACCCTGGAGCTACGTTAAGTTATATTACTCCTGATGTAGTAGATTCAAATAAAATTAAGAAGCTGAAGCACACAAAAGAATGGATTGCACAACTAGAAACAGGTATTAAAACGAAAGTAGTTGACTTTATTTCTGATTTTGAGTTCATCTTAGATGGTAAAAATATAAAGACTAATTTGAACATCCTACCGCTAGGATATTACGATATGATTATTGGGATGGATTGGTTGGAACAACACAAAGTAGTACTAGATTTTTATATAAAGATACTTAGCTATAAAGAAGATTTTGGCACTACTAGAACAACCCAAGGTATACAAAAACCTATATCAGTTAGACAAGTTTCAGCGATGCAACTCAAGAAATGTATGAGTAAGGGATGTCAATTTTATGCCATCCAAGGGACGAACCTGTTAGGAAAATATGATAAGACAAAGTTAGAAGACTTTGTTGTCCTACGTGAATTCAGTGACATGTTTGTGGATGAGATACCAGAATTTCCCCCTAGAAGGGAAATAGACTTCTCCATAGACCTACTACCCGGTTCAGCCCCTATCTCAAAATCACCTTACTAAATGAGTCTACCAGAACTAACAGAATTAAAAATACAATTATAGGAATTGTTGGAAAAAGAGTATATCAGACCGAGCATTTCACCATGGGGGGCACCAGTCCTCTTTCTGAAAAAGAAAGACAGTACTCTAATACTATGTATCGATTATAGACAACTAAATAAAATGACTATTAAGAATAAATACCCCTTACCAAGGATAAATGATCTGTTCAATCAAGTAGGTGGGGCCAAGGTATTTTCAAAGTTGGATTTATGATCCGGTTATCATCAAGTTAGGATAAAGGACGAGGACATAAGCAAGACAACGTTTCGGACAAGATATGTACACTATGAATTCATAGTCATACCTTTCGGACTCACTAACGCACTAGCCACGTTTATGTGCCTGATGAACAGTATTTCCAGTCAGTACTTAGACAAGTTCGTGGTAGTGTTTATCGACGATATTCTGGTTTACTAAAAAATGGAGGAAGAACATGATGAACACTTAAGGATAGTTCTACAAACGTTTAGGAAACACAAACTGTACACCAAATTTGACAAGTGTGACTTTTATAAAAAAGAGATACAATATCTAGGACATGTAATTTCAATGGAAGGCATTGTCGTAGACCCGGAGAAGATAAAATTCATTATGGAATGGATAATACCTAAGGATGTAGCAGATATCCGGTCAATCATGGGAATCACCGGATATTACCGCAAATTTATAGAAGGGTTTTCCAAGATATCCTACCCTATCACATCATTACAAAAGAAAGGGACCAAGTTCAACTAGTCATAGAAGTGTCAAAACAGTTTTAACAAGCTGAATTAATTATTGACAACTGCACCCATATTGAAGGTAGAAAACCTAGATAAAGACTTCATTGTATGTGTTGATGCAAGTAACGAAGGACTAGGTGGTGTCCTAACTCAGGAAGGACACGTTATTTGTTATGAGTCTCAGAAATTAAAAGAACACGAGAGAAATTATGTCACTCATGACTTAGAATTGGCAGCAGTAATACACACCCTAAAAATGTGGTGACACTACATAATGGGCAGAAAATTTCTACTATTGATGGATAATAGTGAGGTAAAATATTTGTTTAGCCAACCAGATCTTAAAGCAAGACAAGCAAGATGGCTAGCCTTCTTGAGATAATTCAACTTCGAGGTCAGACATATCAAGGGTAAGGAAAATAAAGTAGCAGATGCTTTAAGAAGAAGAGTCCATGGGTTATTTGAGATAAATATCAGCAGGGCAGGAAGTGATCTGGAACAACGAATAAGGACGGCAGGTATTGATAATGGGAATTACACTATGATAATGGTAGAATTAAAAAAATATACCACAAACTTATATAAACCAGATCTAAGTATCGACAAGAAGGGACTATTACGATTTAAAAACAAACTTTACATAACAAATTCAACAGAGTTAAAATTAATAGTTTTGGACGAAGTGCATAAGAAACTATATTATGGCCATCCAAGGTACCAGAAAACAGTAACAACACTTGGAAAACTATTTTACTGGCCTAATATGAAGGGAGAAATAGAAGAGTACTTGGCTAGGTGCCAATATTGTCAGCAAGTTAAGGCCGAACACCAACATCCAACTGGCCTATTATAGCCATTACCAGTACCAGAATGGAAATGGGAGATCATATCACTGGACTTTATAACAGGTTTGCCTAAAACTTAGAAACAAAATGATTCTATCATGGTGGCAATCAATAAACTCAGTAAGTCTGCATACTTTATCCCTGGAAATTCTACTTATAAAGCTATAAACATTGCTGAAATATTCATGAAAGAAATTTTTAGACTGCATGGTATTCCTAAAATGGTGATTTCAGATAGAGATGTAAAATGTACATCCGCTTTTTGGAAGGAATTGTTTATGGGGATAAACACTAACTTGAATTTAAGTACAAGTTATCACCCACAAATGGATGGACAGACTGAAAGGACAAACCAAATCATAGAGGATATGCTCCGCAGGTACGTAAGAACAAAACTGAGAAAGTGGGAAGACTACCTGCACTTGGTAGAATTTGCATATAACAATGGGTACCAAACTTCGACTAAGTTGAGTCCCTTCAAAGTACTATATGGCAGAAAGTGTATGAATCCAATTAGCTGGGATAACCTGGCTGACAGACTCATGGTTGACCCAGAGATGTTCTAAGAAATGGAGAACATGGTAAGAAAGGTACAACAGAACTTGAAAGAAGCACAGGACAAACAGAAGAGCTATGCAGATCAGAAAAGAAGACACTTGGAATTTCAAGTAGAAAACCATGTTTCCTTGAAGGAAAAAGCCCGAAACATCTCGTTGAAGTTAGGAAACTGTGCCAAGTTGACACCCATCTTTTGTGGAACCTTCGAGATACTAGCTCAAATTGGACCCGCAGCATACCAACTTGCACTTCCACCTAATCTAAGAATTCATAATGTATTTCATGTTTCTTTGTTGAAAAAGTATATTCATGACCCCACTCATATTATTGATTGGAACTTGGTGCAAGTGGAACCCGAAGGCGAGTTCCAGGTGGAACCCCTGTGCTTTCTGGATCAGAGAGAAATAGCACTTCGGAACAGAGTCGTCGCTCAGGTAAAGGTGCAATGGAAGCACTTTAGTCTTGAGGAGGCCACTTGGGAATTGGAGGGAAATTTGTCGAAATATCATCCAATCTTGTTCCAAGAAAATAATGAACACTAAGGACAGTGTTTTACTAAAGGGGTAAAGGATGTGACATGCCCAAAAAAGTAAAATATTTTTGAAATTTAAATTTGTTGGAAATTTATTCCGTTTTTAGTAAATTCGAATTTGGAAAACTTTTTCCATTTATGGAAATTCCGAACTTTGAATTTGATGATTGTAATTAATTATTATGACTGTTGGGCAGAGACTTGATTTGACCCAACTAACTATTTGACTATGACACTTGTATGAAAACATAATATTTTATATTGATCGCAGGAGGACAAATGGAACAACCATCTTAAATTTAGCTGACCATGACTCCATGAGTGGGGAACATATTGGAAATACCTCTAGGATGATTGTTACAAGTGGAAAATCAATGATTTGGCCATTGGCATGCCCTGGAAATCAGGGATTTAGAAACTTGCAAAAATTCCCAAGGGAGGGAAAAGACCTAGGCAAATTGATAAATAACATATGTGAGGAGGCAGGACGCTACCAAGTATGATGGGAAAAGAGATTTTTGACTTCCCCTTGCTGTTATGAACACTACTGAGCGAGTGTGAAGCAAGAGGAAGCTGGTGGAATTGAAAGACAGTGCTGAGGAGGAGTTTTTTTTTCCAGGTTCGCCCTCATGGATTCATGGTCAGGCTAGGGGGTGAATCGGGCAAGTGATTTTTGGCTGCCCTATTCTACGGTTGGGAGGAATGTGGTTGTTCACTTTGTCTTCTCGCGAACTATTCTAGATATGTAAACCTTTCCTTCTCTGTGTGAATGATTATAAATATTTGTTGTAATGCAACAACGTGAATGACTATTTGTTGTAATGTAACTATGTGAGTGATTATATCTGCCTGTTGTAATGTATCTAATTGTACTAAGTTGTGATGTCTTACATAGATGATATATGTTCATTGTATGAATTTTTATAGCCAAGGATGAAATTCTGGGATTAAACCTCCTGCATTAAAATTTAATGCAGAGTTATCCATGTGCAAGTGAATTGAAGGTATAAAATTCGTCTATAGGTAAATGTTATATTTGTAATCGTAATATCAAATAGATTCATCTATGAGTATTCGGATTGAGTAGGTCTGTATATATATATATATATATATATGAAATAAAAACATAAAATTGAACTTTACACAGTCCATATATTTAATCTAATTAAATGTTATTACAGATTTAAACCATATTGGAAATAATTACAAGGAATGCCAAAAAGAGATAAAAGTTTTAATATTATAGATCTAGCATAAGTCAAACCAACATCTAGCACTTGAAAATAGGGCCTATATTCAAGGCAATAACCCTAGTATTAAAAATTTGGGGTATGACGAGACCCGAAATAGAAATCGGTTAACAAATCTTTCTTTTACTCCAACAAACAGGACAGTTCTGTAGAAGAAAATTTCTGCAAAAGTTATATTGTAATCACCGAGACCAAATCCCTTTCATCCAAACCTGATGGAAGTCTGAGGGAATCGAATCTAGATGACCCCATTTAATTTTTCCAACCATGACTATTCGAAAATCCAAAAGGGTTCATAAGGGAACTAGATTACCTTTTGCACCAAGTATGGGGACGATCACCCAAGAGCATTGTGTAGATGAAAATCCTGGAAAATTAACCTTACAAGGATTAGAAAGGCATACTTAAAGAAAACTTGAAGAAACTTAAATTTCAACCCCGTCTTGCATGACCTTTACCCATTGATTTTCCGGCTGGACAGTCGCTCAGGGCTGAGGATGGATGGACAGTAGCTCACTGATGGGTACCCTCACATCAAACAGGGCCCATCATTAGAGTTGTTTATCAATTCAAAAAAACATAATGAATTAAAACAGTATAGTGAATATCCTTATACCACATACATAATTGATAAATAGTGAGAGCAACTGTGCTAATCCCATTCATATAGAGACGTTGAATAGTAATGGAGTGTTTTATTCCTTAAGAATTTCTTTCATACTAGCAAGCATATCTAACTGCCGAGATTAAACTATCTTTTAAAAAGAAAAATGTTAAACATAATGTGCACATACGTCATACAACTCACGGTACAAGAGCTACTCATTAGCTGAGTTATAGACCCACTTCTACAGGGAATATATTTTTAATCCAACGATGGTTACAGAAACCCTAGCCACTAGTTCGAATCATTAGATTAACAGAGAGGACAAACAGTATTTGAGAAAGGTCAAAAATGCTTTACTGGTATCGAAGAGTTATCTCAGCATGCCAGAGTCACATAGACCCTTGGGTCAAGACCAAACAACTGGTTGGGACCACGATGGAGGCAAGGGGTTTCTTACAACGCCTGGTACATTTTGGGAAGGGGTTCTTCTGTGAAGCTCCACCCTTCCTTAGATAAATGAGATAGCATTTACAAAAAAAAGAGAAAACCTAAGAAGGATTGTCTACATAGTAAACAAAAAAGAATGTAGTGATTGTAACCAAAGTAAATAAACTAGAGATATCAAGAAATGTATAACCTTTCCGCTATTCAAATTACAGAATGTAAGGTAACCTTCATATCGAATGACCCAGTAACAAGAATTATTTTACAATACAGAGAATTCCAAAAGAGCCACTAACTAGAAGCTCTTACCTTATTATGCAGAGTTCCAATGGTAGAGACCCGTCCAATACGCTTGTTCCCAGAACAAGCTCACGGCTTCAACATTGAGTAGTTACAAAGAAGATGGAATGACTCGGTAATTGGTTATAGGGAGCAGCACAGAGTCGAATTTTCGAAGGAAGACTAATGAAAATGATAGTTCTAGAGCCCATCTGCTAGTTTACGGATGACTAATGGCCTCTTTAAGTCAATACTGCAGTTAGGGCAAGGTGGAAAGATTTCGGGGAACCCTTTAACTCGTGATAATCCCAAGAGACTATTTCCAACACGTTGTAAATGCTCCGGTAGGAGGGTCATTATACCTCCTCCACTGTATCTGAGGGTAGTCCCATCCAAATCCATGAAATGGAATTGACAGGTATTCCCATCCTTTGGTTATAAGTTTAGTTAAGGTTCGCCACTCGAATAGGATGTCGGTTGTTCCAAAAAGGGGTGATGCAAGAATTGGATTTGTAACTACCATCTCCACACCTGGTACTCACACTGTCTATGTCCACGTAGATGGCAAGGAGCACATTAATTTCACTATCACCCAAACCCGAAGAAAAATCTAGATTCCACTCCAACATTTATGAAGGGCCATTCTTAGTACTCCTCTCACGTTTGGCCTAACTGGAGCAATACCTTGGAAACAAATCATATGGATATAGGACATTTGTTTAAAAGTTTATGGCACCATAAGGTCAATATTAATATGATTATACATATATAATGTTACATAGCTATATTGTGGCGCAATTATTCGGCCATAGATATATATGTGCACAAGTATATGAATTGTTGTGTGATGATGTGTGGCAAAGTTGTTGTATAAATTCTTTGGTATGATTATATATGTATAGTTTGACCAGGACAAGAATGTAGCCTAGGTGATTAGTGTTAGAAAAAAACAGGACCGCGGAGCAATAAAATAAAACAAATGTAGAAACAAAAACATAGAAGAC
Source organism: Picea engelmannii (assembly GCA_009831015.1). Taxonomy (NCBI): domain Eukaryota; kingdom Viridiplantae; phylum Streptophyta; class Pinopsida; order Pinales; family Pinaceae; genus Picea; species Picea engelmannii. The sequence goes on from ML791915.1 coordinate 251,549, forward strand.
ACACAATACAAGAGAGACACAGATTTACGTGGTTCACCCAGTGTGGGCTATGTCCACCAGAGAAATTGCCAGGTCCTTCCTTTATTATTATCCAGCAAATGAAGGGATACAACCTACAGCAAAAACCCACTGTAACTTCCTCTTCTTTCTCTCACAGTCTCCTCTCTCAGAATACAATATTCACCCTCGTACATAGCCGCAATACATTTCCCTCATAAAAGAGGGTTGCCTTCTAGGGAAAAAAACCCTAACATAATCTCTACCGTTAGATCTGTGACCTTATAATGAACGGTCCAAATTTACAATGAAATTACAATATACTTTTATAAGGCAATTTTTGCTTTGGGGGCTTCGCCCCCGAACCCCCGCTGGGGGCCCTCTTGCCCCCAGACCCCCTAGCCGGGGGGATGGACCCCCCGGACCCCGCAGAGGGGGTACCCCCCCTCTGCACT
>ML791915.1:261796-291740 GCA_009831015.1 Picea engelmannii
CTTTATATATATATATATATATATATATATATATATATATATATATATATATATATATATATATATAATTTATTTACACTAAATTATTTAATTTTTTTTTTAACTTTTAAAATACATATAAAATAATTAACCGTACTCAAAAGGGTTCGGGCACGCATGGGTTCCACATGCCCACCTGGCTTCCTCAAGTTCCCTCGTATCTATCCCTCGTATCTAGCACCAACATCCCACACCTGCCAGCTCTTCGAACTCGCTACGCGTCCTTCCACTGCCTCACTTTCTCATCCCCTGGGATTTTCCTCACGTCATTTTTTCTCCTCCACAGATTTGCCTTTGCTTTGTTCAGAGGTTTTTTTGAATCTCCCTTGCCATGGCTCACATCCTCATCATTGTTCTGAGTATCTTGCCAGTGCTAGTTATTGTTGTATCTGCTCCTGTTAATTTTGTAGAATCAGAGTACTTTGATGTGGTAACTGGAAAGATCCAGGACTTGGAGTCCAGTCTCCTTGAATTATTGGGAACCAATCCCATGTCTGTACATTTTGCGAAATTCTCCCTCAGATATGGCAAGAGGTACGATTCAGTCCGCCAGTTTGTGCACAGATTCATTACCTTCGTGAAGGACGTTGAGTTGATTTAGTCAATGATTTGCATAAACCCTCCTTATGCTTTGGTACTAAATGATAATTTCCTATTATATATATATATATATATATATATATATATATATATATATATATATATNTTGCAGTGTGAAATAGATTGCTTTGCCTATAATTCCAGCTCTATACGGATTTGGTGTTTTTTCTTTCTGTTTATTTCTTTTTGTATTTATAACTTCATTCGTCGGTGTATACCTATGGTTATGTGCGTATATATATGTTGTTATATGTGTATACAGGCTCATTCAATTTCATCGACTGAGCTAAGCGGCTCTTTGGACTCCCGTGGGAATCACTGGTCAACATCTGACTCTGGGGTCCTTTCCATTTCTTCACGGCCTCCCCCGGGACCGCGCCCAAATTCCCTTTAGGAATCCTATTTATCGGGCTTCCGGGTTTCCTTATGCCTAATACTGATGCGCTACCTTATGCCTTAGCCCTTCCTTGGATACGCTTTGGTCCAGGGAACCCTCTCCTACGTGACCATAGTCTTATCCCTTATCGGGATTCGGGGTTTCGCGACTTTCGTTGTTACGAACCCCTACCCTCGCAGTTTCGTGACTGTCGATCTACCGATGCGGTACCTTGTGCGTTAGCCCTCCTGGATAAGCCTTTTGGCCCATATGACCACTATACCACAGGCCACGGCCTTGTCCTACATCGGATTTTTGAATATCTCAATACCGCATGCATGAATCTCGTGTCTACAAAATTCCCGATATCTCGATACGCCTCCTCTCTGTGCGTTCACCCTGTTTTGGCTATGCCATGGTCCATGTGACCGATTCCTATGTGACCGCTACCTTATGGCTCCCCATCGGGGTTTCGATCCTTCTCGAGCAAGAATTTTCCTTACTTAAAATTTTGCGATGCCTTAGCATTTACTTTTGGTCAACAAAGGTTTAAAAGTGGGTTAAAACTTTAAATATTGCGAGTGAACTTTCAATGAAATCGGGATTCAGGGTTTCCCGTAACAAAGAATCACGAAACCTCGATCTCCGATTTCACGACGTGATTAAGGCCTAATTAAAACATTAATTAATTAATCCTTTTTACCAAAGGTTTAAGTGTTAAGCTACTTACGTCATGTAATCTACTACGTGTCCACTGCTGACCCTTCTATGGGCCCCGCTATCCCCTGACCCATCAGGAAATCGCGTTTCACGATTTCATAATGCATGGATACTTGGTTCACGGGATCCCCAATTTCCCGATCACTCGAACCCCGATGGGTGATTCCTTATCGGGACTTCTCCGGATAACGCCAATCTCGTCCACGCATCCCCTAAATGAACTGTCCTGATTCCTCCAGGGTTTCAGAACTTGCGATGCCATGGTTTCCTTGTTCTCAGGAACTCTGATTTTCCGATCTGCGACTTTCGCCTGATTCACGACACCTTTCCTATGTAAACGGACGGCTCTGATCTCCCCGGTGTTTCGAGACTTATGGTGTCTCGATTCCCTTCATCTAGAGAATTCTGATTCTCCGATGGCTAATATCCCGACTCTCGCGCGATCTCTGCCACGTTTCCTCTAAAATGAACAGTTCAAATCTTGTCGGGAAATCGCGGATCGCGATTCCGTGTGACATGATTTTTGTGTGCTCGAAAACTCCGATTTCCCGATTCCCAACTCTCTCCAGGGTTCTAACATGCATCCTAAATGATGGACGGTTCAGATCAACTCTTGAAGTTCGCTACTTTACAAGGCTAGGAACCTTCACTTACCCGTACCCCGATGACCAAAATCCCGATCTGGTGGTCACGCGACACATGTCCTCCTTGAGATCCTACGGCTATGACTCCTCCGTCGTTCCAGGTTTCTCCTGGCCACAGATCCTTGACTCCTGAAGCTCTGGAATACCGATGAACTCTCGACTCCCGGACACCTGTCCCAACAGATGGACGACTCTGATTGTATCGGGGTTTTCACTATGTGTTTCCCGACCCCTTGTTCATGGAACTCCCAATTTCGTGAACTCTGATATCTCGATGCCTTCACACACCTCATCGAGATTTCTCCTCCTGTATTCCTTGAGGACTTAACTCTCTCACAACTCCTTGCAGATCTGACGACTGTCGGGTATTCGCCCAAGATCTAACGGTTTAGATCTGTTCTCCTTTGGGGATAATGATTAGTTGCATGAAACCCTACGCGGTGTGAAAATTGCTCTCTTTGGCACGGTCAAAATTGTATTGGTCTACTGTTCAAGAGAGTTTACGTTATTTAAGATTTTGTTGAGGCTAATACAGGCAGGTAATTTACGTACTTCCTGCGCAATACAAGTTTTCCCGTATCTCTTTGTTGTTGTGCATTGGCAGTTCCTCATTTGGGTTAAGTTCGAGATAAAATAGGCCCTTTCAAGGTATTGCAAATGCCCTTTTGTATTTTATATAGTAATAATTTGTGCAGTTATTGAATTTTTCCAACCTCAAGCCTTCGACAGAAGCTTCCCTCGATATTTCATCGATTTTTAGGTGTCAATACTACTCGAAACTTCATTGACAAACATTGCTCAAATAAATTTAAATTATCAACTCTCCTTTTCATGCTCAATAGCTTTATCAGACCGCTTTTAAGGGTAGCCATTTTGTGGGATGTGATTCTTCATCTATCAGGTTCAATGCCACTATTTTAAAGGGTGTTCCTTTGAATGTTCAGACTAATACCGCATTAGTCATTCATGATCTAGTTAGTGGGTATTGTCTAAAACAATCGCTTGTGATATATATGAGACTATTTGCTTGGATAATATAGGGTGATACCTTGAGTATATTTCCTCTGTAGTAGTGATTGCATGTTTGATTTCTATAAAAGCCTTTTGAATTTCCGATGTTCATTCAAATTTTGTATCCTTCTTTGGTAAAATATTTATTGTCTTAACAATCGTGGCATGACCTAGAACAAATATTCATTCAAAACTTATCTTTCCAAAGAAATATTATACTCCTTTTCAAGACATAGGAAGATTTAAGTGATTTATTGCCTTAACCCTTTCTGGATCAATGTATATGCCTTCTTTACTCACAATATGGCCTAGTATTTTCCCTTATAATATAGAAAGAAACACGTTTTTGGATTCAAAGATATCATGTCATACATCCTACATAGTTCAAAGACTTGTATGATATGTTTGAATCGTCCTTCCCTTAGTTTTGAATGAACTGTCAAATCATCCTGGTAATATGCCATATACCATATTAGTCATGTTTGGTCAAGCTGAATGTTGCTCGACATAATCTATTAAGACACAAATGACGTGTGTTTCTTACAGATTAAGCGTGGCTGGAGTTAATCATTTGGGATTTTGGCCCTTAGGCCCAGATTTCGAACTAAGACGCTCTGATACCATATGTAATGCCAAAATATTTCTAAACATCATTAAGTTTCCTCAACATTCTATGAGAGTAAACTAAAACAAAAACTTCATAGCATGATATTGACTTTTATAACAGCAACTTCAGTAACTTAGATTTATCAATAAATACTAAATTCATGACAGAATGAAATAAATACATAACTTAACAAGTACCTGGATTTGATGCTAATTTATGTTGCCTCTTTTCCTTGTTGTTGCCTTCCTTCTCCCTGCTACATAGATCAGCGCTGCCACAAACAGGAAAATAACTGCCCAAAACTATTGTCCTCCCTGCCAACTAGGAAAACTACCTAGCTCCAGGATATCTACAGATATCCTGGCCCTCCATGCCCAAAACCTCTAGCAACTCAGTGCCTCCCCTGATCAAAAGCCACAGTCTCAAAACTCTGTTCTCACAGTAAGTCCAAAAGTCCACAAAATACAAAAGTAAACAGAAACTCGCTGCTCACAGAAAAACACAACCGTCCAGAGGCTCTCTGATCTTGGCAAAACGCAACCGTCCAGAGGCTCTCTTCTCATGGCCCAATACCATAGTCTCTGCCAATACAGTCAGCTCAGCAATTACAGTCCACCACATCCATTTCCCCGCCGCAAAATGGTGCGCACATCCCCCTCTTCCCGTCCCTTATTCCTCCCTGCCGACTCACGCATTAACTTCACAACCACCCCCGTCCTTCATCCTTCATTCCTTCATTAATATTTTTATCATCTCGGGATTTCTGGGCTTCTCGCCCTGCATACGCCACCATTTTTAAACATTTTTTATTGATCTTTTAAGATTTATTTCTCAGGTCATTAAATGTGATCTTGCAATTAAAGTATTATTTAATTAATCACAATTATTTTCTTTAATTAATTTTACTTTATAATCTTTAAGTATTTATTTAACTAGGGTCATTACATAATATCACTTATAAAATAACTCTGGTAAGTTTTAATGTTGAAGGAGAAATGTATAAATCTCCCTTGTAGAAAGATTGAGCCTGATATGTCTTTGAATTTAGAGTCTATGCCTACAAAGAAAGACTAAATAAATTTTATTTTTGTGCACAAGTATATGAATTGATGTGTGATGATGTGTGGCAAAGTTGTTGTATAAATTCTTTGGTATGATTATATATGTATAGTTTGACCAGGACAAGAATGTAGCCTAGGCGATTAGGATAATGAAATACTATTAGGATTACCAGGAGTCATTCAAAGAGGAGGTAAAGTTTATAATATCACTTATAAAATAACTCTGGTAAGTTTTAATGTAGAAGGAGAAATGTTTAAATCTCACTTGTAGAAAGATTGAGCCAGTTATGTCTTTGAATTTAGAGTCTATGCCTACAAAGAAAGACTAAATAATTTATTTATTTTTTACGGTAATTAGAGGTACATTACAGCAGCCCCAAAACCTATCATAACAGGATTGAAGTTAAGTAAGGAAGATGAAGTGTCCAAGGTGGATCCCACACTGTTTAAAATACTGGTACATAGTCTTATGTATATAACAACAACAAGACCTAATATTATGTATGGAGTGAGCATGATTTAGAGGTTCATGAAAACTCCAAAAGAATCACATTGGAAGGTAGGAAAAAGAATTCTGAGATATGTTAATGGAACAAAATATTTTGGCATTAGATATTTTACTTCAGAAGATTTAATACTTAATGGATAAACTGATAGTGATTGTGGAGGTAATATAGATGATAGGAAACGTACATATGGGTACACATTTCATTTTGTAAAAGGTATAGTATAATGGGAATCTAGAAAGCATCCCATAGTGACTCTTTCTTTAGCAGAAGAAGAGTACGTCGTGGCTACAAGCACAGCTTGTCAAGTAGTTTGGATGAGAAGAGTGTTAAAATATTTGTTGTAGGAACAACATGAACCAACAATAATATTTTGTGACAACAATTCATCCATCATGTTATCTAAGAATCATGTGTTTCACAAGAAAACCAAGCACGTTCAAACAAGGTATCATTTTATCAAAAAGTTAGTGAATAACAAAGAAATCTGTTTAGAATTTTGCAGGTCAAAAGAACAAGTTGCAGACATATTTACAAAATATTTAGCAAGAGATCCATTTTTGCATATGCGCAATAGTCTGGGACTATGCACAATAACAGATGATTGACAATATATGTCAACTCAATTTTTAATGTAACTTTTTGTAATTTCACCTACTTATAATTAAGGGGGAGTGTTGGAAATAGTAATTACAAGTTGGTGAAGCTTTATGTCTCTGTAGATTTTTCAGTCAGTCAGTCATTGATTCGTCAATATGAAAATACAAATTCGCAAGTTCACTCAAACTCATTTTTGTCAGTCGGCAAGAAGGGGAGTTAATTAATGAAGTCGATCTTAATCTTTCTCGAGTCCAATTAAATATATAGAGGTAAGTCGTATTTATTAACGTCTTAAATGTTGATTCGGTTTTACTTTTGTAGGAAGTCTCAATATTATCTATATATGACTGAGTCTATAGGATGTCAATATGCATAGAGGTAGAGAGAACATATTCATGAGAAAGAAAACAACAACAATAGAGGAATCAAATAAGTCTGAGAGAACATGCTTTGTGTGTGTGTTGTAAGTTTCAGAAGTTGTTTAGAAGTCGTTGGAGTCGAAACTCATCTTATTTATTGTATTATGTATTATCATGCACTACCGAATTTTATCTTAATATCAAGTACTTTTTGTGTTCACAAGTTTTGTTGTATTTCAATTTATATGCTAAGTATAGCACTGTGTTGTTTTTGGGTCAAGAAATCGTTTCATTAAGTGTTTTATCAAAACACGCAGTAAATCGGCCAGTTTATGCACTACACGGTAAATCATGAGATTTCAGTCACAATTTTTGGCGGCGAGCAGTATTTTCAACTATGTTGCACAATGTTTCCATTTGCATTGTAGATCTGAGACTAGTGTCATCGAAACTCCATAATTTTTCTTCACTTTCCAGTGCTTGTTGTGGATTTCTGAGCTTCAAACAATAATTTCCATCCCACGTGAACATTCTAGAGTGAAAAACACTTCCTATATCTTGCAATCTACATAACAACACAGATGATCTAAGATACAAATATTTTCTTTTGAAAAAAAAATCACCCATATGTTCAACTAGTAGTGCACATGCACCCATAAATAAACAGATATCTAATGCATAATCGTGTTTTTCTGTGTCGATGGCCTTGTTCATCATAGTTTAAATTAATGTAAATTTTGCATGCATTATGATTCCATTAAAAGGGAATTTGGCTTTTCAAGATACATCAATGTCTTGGGTCCATTAATATTTTTAGTTTTCTTCGTATTTCTTTCTATGTTTGTTGTAAGACTTATAATTATATGACTAGGTCACTTTATAAAGGTTTTGTAAGTTTTTTTTACCTATATGATGATTTGTAAATTATTTCATATCAATGGTGTTTGTTAAAGACTGTGAAAAACACATCTTGTAGAGAGGAGCATAAAAAGTGTAGTTAAAGGATTAGCTTTTGTTGAAAGCTATTGGAACCCCTTGGAAGTGGGTATAGTGATGGGTTTCATACATTTATTTTGAAGAACCATAAACATATTTTATGGAATGTTTAATTTATTAAGTTTTTAAATAGAGGACACAAGACATATGACATTCTTTTCATAAAAAAGATAAATATTTGTTGGGTTCTTAGGTGCAAAGAGCTAGTTGTATCAAGATTAATAAAATGATTTTTTTGGGTTGTTGAAATTTCACAGATCTGCCCTGAAATTGAATAAGGGGGTCTAAGGATAATTGTTTGTGTGTATGGTGGTTATTCTCTTGGATTCTTATGTTGTTTCGTGACATAGATTTAATACTGGAAAAAAATATCACACGATGCTCATGAGGTACATTGGTCATTGCAACAATTTACTGTATTAAATTCTTCTGAAACTTATTATCTTTGTAAATTGGTAAAAGGTTTTGTTTCCTTTGAAATATTTGACACTAAATGGCAAATTGTTAATCTATCAAGTGCAAAATTTCTTCGATTCATGAGAAAACATTAAAGGATTGAATCTCGATACTAAACTGTACAAAGAGAAATTTAGTTACAAAACCCTTTCAAAGTCAAGTGTGAAAAACATCATCAAGACCTACTTAAAATTTAAATAAAGAGGTTAAGTAAGCCATTAAAGTGAATTCATTTTTATTACACTATAAGGTGCATGATCAGGCCAGGATTGCTTAAGGAGATGGAAGAAAAAATGATTAAAATTAAGAAAAAATTGAAAGAAACACAAGATAGGAAGAAGAGTTATGCAGATAAGAATAGGAACACTAGATAATTTAAAGTGGGAGAGAATGCATTTTTTAAAGTGAATCCCAAGAAGGGTGTAGAACCAAATATTTCTAAACATCATTTACTTTCATAAGCAATTTATTTCATGGACTGAGATAATAACTTCATAACATAACAACAATATTCATAATAGAAAATTCAGTAACTTAGATTTATCAATGAATAATGATTTCATGGAAGAATGAAATAAACACATAGTTTAACAAATTACCTGTTTCTGATGCTAACTTTCATTGCCTTGTTGCCTTGATGTTGCCTTCCTTCTACCTGATACACAGACCAACCCAGCCACAAACAAAGAATAACTGCCCAAACCTATTGTCCTCCCTGCCAACTAGGAAAACTACCTAGCTCCAGGATATCTATGGATATCCTGGCCCCCGTGCCCAAAACCTCCAGCAACCTCGTGCCTCAACTGATCAAAAGTGCCACATCCAGAACTCTACTGCTCCCTGCAAATCTCACAGTCCTCCACGAATCCATCCTCTGTCTCCTGTCAAATTCCCCTCATGTAAACCTTCCTTCCTTCCTTATCCCTCCTTCACCGACTCCTCATTTACTCCCTTACCTGCCCTCGTCCCTCTCCCTTATCCTTCCTTTAATATTTTATCTTCTCGGGACTAACAAGTTATCCCTTATTGGGTACGTAACCATTTTATAACATATATCCTTGATCTCTTAAATTTATTTCTCATGTCATTAAATGTAATTTGTAGTTAAATATATAATTAATTAATTACTATTATGACCTTTAATTAATTAATAATTTACTTAATTAATATCATTAGATCAATCTTCATTTAATTGATACCTTGTTAAGACAATTAATCCCCTAATCAGTTTTACTTTCTAATTCTTAAATATTTATCCAACTAGGGTCGTTACAAAGGGCTCATTAGATTTGAGAAATTGTACCAAGATAGTAGCCATACTTTGTGATCCAGTTGAAATATTGGAAACAATAGGGCCAGTTGAATAGATGCTTGCATTTTCTACTTCCATGAATGTGCATAATTTATTTTATGTATGTTTGTTGAAAAAGTATTTGCATTAAATCCTAACCATGTAATTGATTGGAATTTGATTCAGGTGGAGCTAGAAGGAGAATTCTAGGCACAACTAATTCATATACTATATAGGAAGGTCATGGTTCTCTAGAAAAAATCCATAGGGCAGGTAAAGGTCCAGTGGAAATGTTGCATCCCTAAAGAAGTGACATGGTAGTCAAAAGATACAATGAAAGAGTCATACTCGAAGTTGTTTTGAAAAATTTAATAAAATAATTGTGTATATATGTACACCTACATGGTGATATGCACAGATGGAAGCGCCAAAATAATGGGGAGGGGAATGTAATATGTCAATTTTGATTCCATATATTAATAATGCATTTTTTTTATTTGATGAAATGTCGAAGCTCCTATAAAGTTGAAAGGTTGGAGAACCTAGCAATAAATTACTTTCAATATAATAATAAAAATTCTTCATTGGATGCAAGATGGAAAAGGAAAAAGTTATAGGGGGCTATGATTCCATGAGAGAGGGGGATAAAGGGGATAATCATTTTTATTATATTTTATTCATCTATCTTGGAAATTAGTTGAGAAACGTGGTTACAAGAGCTTCTTAGGGAGACCACGTGGAGAATTATTGCATATAATTATATAAACCATGGTTTCGGTCATTAGAGGATTCCTCAATTGTTCATCAATCATTCTGGATCACTCTTTTTCCTTTTTAGTAGCCATGGAAACGAATGGTTGGAGGTAGGGAGCCATTCCTAGTTAGATGTAGGGAACTACTAACTATTCTAGCAAGAAATTAATGCTCATGTGCATGAGAAAGATGGAAATTATGAAACAAATTTCCACAACTAAGAATCCTTGGATTTTATACCATTGATATTTCCTTACTAGTTGTACTAGAGCCCTATAAGTAAGTGGAATGACCTAAGGGACTACATTGTAGAGAAGGTGGTCCATTAGGGAAAAACATTCTTGATTCAATGTAGTGTCCCAATATGGATGGCCACAAGCTTCTACAAATATTTATGGCTCACGAGTCTCTAAAAATTGATCCAAAAGAGAGGAGGCTCAATGGAACTATGAAGGTGTATGATGCTAATTTGTAGGATTATTGACAAGATCACCAATGAATCCTTATGTTGTATGGACGCATTTGGGAAGTGATGGTATTGGTGTAGGTTCATGTTAAATGGAACCAACGAGAGGAAGGTGAGTAGAAAAATCTTGATTTTCATCCTCACTATCACCATATAAATAAAAAAAATGGAGTAGGCCCATTAACGGAAAATTTTGGAATAGAATATGGTGTAGACGCCAAATATTGATCATAGCTAAAAGATGGCACACATGTTGAATTAGGCTTGCATAAAAATACCATTTCATGAATATTAACATCTCTCATAATAATAATTTCATTGGAATTAGGTTGAATAAGTCTATAACCTTTTACATCTTCAAAATATTCAACAAAAATGCACTTGTCACTTTTAGGTTGTAATACTTTTCTTTTCTCGTTAGGAATTTCAGTAGATGATTCACTACCAAACAAATAGAAGTGGATTGCATCTATTTTAATTTTAATACATTCTTATTCTAGTATTATATTTTTTAAATCCTTTGTGGGAGTCTTATTCGCATAATGAATGGCTTCTGCCCAAAAATGAAAACTTAATTTCTTGGATTGGATCATACAATTTTCCATTTCCTTTAACGACTAATTATCTCTCTTAAAAAACTATGTTATTGTGGTGTATATGGAATGGTATGTTTCATTTGAATTCCTTATGTAGTTCAATAAGCTATAAATTTATTGTTAACATATTTAACTCCATTATTTAGTCTTAACTTGTGTAGTTGTAGACTTCTAGATTATTTTTGTACAAGGACTTTCTTAGCCAAAATGATGTCAAAAACTTCACTCTTGAGTTTTAAGAAATAAACCAAATGTGTATGGAGAAGTCATCAATTAAATTTAAGAACTTAAATATAGAGAAAGAACGAGAAGAAAGAAAACCTCAAAAAACAATATGAACAAGCTACAAGGCGGTTGAGGCATGCTTTTCAAGAACCTCTTAATGATGGTTTTTGAGAACACAACCTACACAAACACCAACTTTTTAAGAAATTAGAGGAAGAATAATCACTGTATTTTTATTACATAATTGTTGCAATGATAAATAATTTAAATGACTAAATCACTCATGCAAAAGTTTGTTCAATTCATCGACATGAACAATAAAAACTAATGGAAAAGTAGATGACCCAAAATTTTCAAATCTATACAACTTAGTAATATAATCAACCATTCCAGATTCTAGGACATGTTTATGATATTTTAAATCCTTGTTACAAATTCATGAAGTGAAAACTCTAATATTTTACATTTACCTAAATCTGTGATTTGATATATTGATAGAAGATTGCAAGAGAGACTTGGAACACATAATACATAATTAAATTGACCATGATCTAGTTGATTTGTTCCAAACCTCAAAACAATAAAATATCAACACTAAGAGATCTATAATCACCAATAAATATTGGATTTGTGATACATTCATTAAAAGAAGAAAAAATGGATTTATCCTTAGCCATATGATAAGATTATATAGAATCAATGCATCACTCATTAGAATAAGTAGTAGATGTTGTATTGAAGTAAAAATCAAAAGAATAAAGTCCATTTACATGAGAAGAAGAGTTAGAATATGAAGAATCAATATTGATGATGTGCTTCTACATTGTTGGTTCTAAAGCCTCCATATTCTTAAAACTTTTAGACTCCAAATTACCATCTCTCTTGAAAAAATTGCAATGTTTCTCAATCTTCTTACTTTTTTATTTTCCTTTGTCACCATTTGGAGTAGGAGATATGGTTGAGAGGGTTTGGGACCCTTTTTTTTCTTATTGTTGCAAGGATGTTACATCTTCAAATGCTTGTATTTATCCTTCTATTGGGCCATTAAGGCTTTGTTAGATTTACCTACAATGTTGATCACTCAAATGTGCAAGAGATTATCTTATTCTTTAATCAACGAGTCTTAAAAAGATTTAATAATGGGTGGTTTGTAAGAAGCCCCTAGAGATTCTCTAATGGAGTGAAAAGTAGATACAAAAAAAAAATATGCACTAACGATATTAAGAAGAATAGCATATAGCAATTGGTCATCCTTGTTTAGTATTTTAAAATATTCAAGTAAAATTATGAGTGTTTTGAACTTAGATAAATAATCTTCAATGCAAGAGAAATCACTAGGATTTAAATAAATCGATTATTTCCAAGATAGTAGACTCAAATCTCATTGTGTTTACCAAATATAGTTTCCAACATTGTCCAATCATCATATGGTTTGTCAACTCTTTGATGTAGAAACCATAAATCACTAGAGATGGACATTCTGATTAATCCACATTCTTCATCATTTTTTAAATCCCATTTGAATTTCTTTGAGACATTAGTGAGGGTATTTTCTTTTCTAGAGGTAATTCAATAAGGTCCTTTACTTTGTAGTACTCCCCGAGATGGGATTTTCATGAGAAACAATTTGAAATAGTAAGTAAAATATCGCTTATATTACCCATGTTAAAATAGAAAAGTAACATGGTTTCAAAAGTATAAATTGATTGCGTGGATGGAAATCTTTCAAAAAAAAAATAGCTAGTGTAAAAAAACGGCATTAAAAATAGACTCTACATGTTAAAATTATGCACTTTTTAAGAAAGGCATAAAATGTAACCAAAGTGCCATGTGTTAAGTAGAGGTTGAATCAAATGGTTATGGGTGCATAATGAGTTTGTTGAGTAAAAAATGTTTATGTTTCCTCTCTAAATTTTCTTATAAGATCACCTTTACAAATAAGTTACTTTTTATGAAGTGGCCACTTTTATAAAATAAGTGAGAATCACTTTTTCAATGAAGTTCTCTATAATCTCAACCATGGTCAAACATGGATGACCATAGTAAACCATGGTAAAATATGGTTAACCATAATTATCCATGGCCAACCAAAGTCAACAATATGCATTCATGGTCAACCATAGTCAATTGTGGTTAACAATAATAATATCAACAATTTCATGTTTATAATACTACTTATCATAATAATATATGATAACTAGTATTAATATGACCCATTGTTGATGTCAAAATGATTTTATTATTTATAAATGATTTTATTATTTATAAATGATTTTATTATTTATAAATGATTTTTGGTATATTATATATAGTCATATACAATAAACTATATTATATTATACTAGTTTATATTATTATTATATGATAATATATTCATTATGGTAATCAATTGTAAATTAGTTATGATTGAAATATTTGTTTAATATTTAATATTTAAATATCCTTGTGGAACATTATTAATAACAACTTTAGTAATAATATCATATCAATATATAACTATGTTGATCCATATTGTAACACACCCAACCCCCTAAGTGCCCCTTTAAGGGATGGGGTGTTAAATTTTTTACTTCCTTCAATGATTTCCAAAACTCCTTTTGAGGACACCATCATCTTTTGCTCGCCAAGACCTTTCCAACGACTGTATGTTTTCTCAAAACAAAGCTCTAGATCAAAAGTTATGTCCATTTAAATATTTGGGCATTCATTGGCAAAAAGTTTCCTCTTTGACACATGGCACTCACGTGGCTCCACACCACCCATGCCATATGACGTGATTCTTCCATGTCACATGTCGACTACACTTTCTCCTGAGACCCAGACGCACTAGGTGTTAACACATGTCTATCGAGACATAGGGGTCTCGAACCTCACCAAATTTTATGTGTTAGGAGGTAGAAGACCTCTCGAGAGCCTGTCGTAGAGATACATGAGGTTGAAGTAAGTGGTCCATCCAACAAAATATGCGTGGAGAATGGGGGCTCCATCGTACTCTAGGTTCCATGGTAACCTACAATGGGAGTTGAGTTTGGCTATAAGGGAAATCAATGGTCGATATCTCATGATGATCAGATCCAACGATTGAGGCCTAATGCCAAACCCAAACCTATGTATCCAATGTGTCCTACCATCGACATCCATATTCCACGTGGAAATTCCACGATATAATATGTCAGAGCACGATATGACATGGCCTGACATGTGGCGATCATACTATTGACACGTGGTAGTGATTTTTCATCTGAAACTCCATCCAAATATGCCAAATCGATAGGACATGTGGCTCCACCACCATGTGACACATGGCCCTCTCATGTCACCAATGGGTAGAGGGTATCGTGACTTTATTGACACAATGTATCTACAAAACTTTCTAAGCCCAACAAACAGGTATTACGAGATGGTTAATTACATTAATCTCATAATTACGGCATGATTAAATACATTAACTCTCAAGGTCATGGATATACTATATCTACGACTGAGATCTTGCATGCCTAGATCGGACGAATACGATGATTTCGTTCACAATCTCAGAGTGTAATATTGGATTTAAGGGATGGACAATGGAGATTGGCTCGTTGATTAATATATTGGTGATCCTTGTCTCTGTGGATCGCATACCTTGGAGAGTTATTGTATGTTGGGAAGTATAATACTTCCCAAAAGTCCGATGTCAAGATATGTCATGTTGACGTAAGGGTCCTCTCATGAATCAACACATGGATCAAGTTTAGTTCATGAAAACATGCCCATATGTGTCAAATTGGTGTGACATGTGGTACTACCACCATGTGACATGTGGATTAGATATTGGATGCCATGTGGAAAGACCACTTCATGACACGTCACCCAGAGTGTTGGATATTGGGACTTTCCCAACATGGTATAAACTTCAAGAAAAATCTTGTTGTCGGGGATTACAAGATGACTAATTAAGTTAACCTCGGGGTTACGAACCTTGACCTTTAATATGATATCTACAGTTAATATATCTCACAGGTAGATCTGACGATTATCATTTATAGGGGTCAACGCAAGGTTTTAGGCCTGACTCGGCCCCACATACAACCCATGGTTCAATTATCCTTCGACATGTGGAATCCTAGGCCATGTTGTATATATATGTGGCTAGCACATCACATGTGACATCATACTCCTCTCACACTTATATATATATATAACCCCGCATGGGAAAGCTACCCACCAGGTATCGGGTCACCGATCATTCTACAAAAATCCTTGCAATGAGACCCCCACTAGTCTGGGGTCCTATTGAACTTTCAAAATATATATCTATGACTAATATCTCTCATGTTCAAGATCCTAGGACTGAGTATTTAGAGGGTCTAAATATGAGGCCTCCATGCTTAGTTTGGCCCCACACTTTCTCTACCAGCTAATCAAACATTTCCAAGTGGAAATCCCTTGACCTCATGTCTACCATACATGTGTACCATGTCACACATGATGTCACATCTCTCTCTCTCCCTCGTGATTTTATAACGAGGTAAGGAACCAGGGGCTGGAACCCTAGTCCCTGGACATCAACATGTCTAGACTTCCAAAGGGGATTATCCTTAGAGTTCCCTCGAGATCCGGTGTTCTAGAGCTTACTTATTATATTGACGAGCGATATTTCTTGGAATACATATCTTATGGATGAGATTCAATCGTCAATTTCACAGGTATTTTGTTGATTAGACTTAGTTCATCTTTAGATGGTCAGGATAGACCCTCTCCCTAGATTGATGGTTGTTGAAGCTTGCAGATCTATAATGGAATATGATGGGTAACCAACCCATGTTGGGATAGTTGAGTTTGACTCCCGACCATGGATCAATAGCTACTGTAACCCACCGATTTATTCAAGAAGTCAAGGGAACAGAGAGGGTTTTTTGGAATTAGAAATCTTGTAACCCTCCTCTACATCGTCTCATAAGGCTTTTTATCATGTACTTTCAGCCTTTCTCAACCCATTTCCTAGCAAGTGATAAGATCGCTACTTATCTCCCATTTTGACATATCGAGAAATACCTAAGGAGTATCATCCTTCTCTGGCCTCTCATATGAAACACCATCACAGTTCTCCATTTGACAGTGGAGGGGAGAGTATATCACCTCTTTTTTAGATTCAATTATTATCTTACATCCCAACTTATGGTAGAGAAAACCCAATACGATGATAGATATATCTATTTTTTTACATGAACCACATAATCTAGTTCATTTTCTCTATTTCAGGACATTACAAGATATTCATATTCATCAGTGTAAGGATTGCACCATTCTAGCCATCCTACTGATATTCAAATGCAAGGGTTTTCCAATATATCAAGCATCATTATTATCATGTAGGCATGTACATCCATAATACATTTACAGATAAGAATCATTCATTTCACTCAACATACAAAACATACAAACACTTATATATTCAGTGAAGAGGTTAACCATCCAACTGACTGTGGGTGTTCTCCTCTCTACCGAACCACATGCTTTGCATGCTCAATCACTTCGACAACAGTCCACCCTCGTGCCAAGCCAATTATATACACTTTTTCTCTCTTCCAGTAGAAAAAATATTTTTCTTGGGCCTTCTATATACATCATCCTCCTCCTCCTATATACCCTCATGCATTCTACTATTCTCTCTCCCTTCATGCATCCCCTGCACATAACTCCCTGGGAAGGTTCTAGACTTGTCCCCTTCCTTCTGTCAAAAGGAAACCCATGGGTAAATCTCAAGCTACATAATATGGTGCCCTATTGTACCTATGGCTGACAATTTCAACTGTCCTAGCTAGATTTCACATACCTATATTCATGGAGGGTGGTCGGTTGTTCAACCACCAACCCTTCCTCATTAACTAATTTTCCTTCAAAACAGAATTAGAGGGAATATCTTAATATTCCCAAATTTCATACCTAGGAAGAGAATCTTGGTTTACCTAGTCAGGGCATAATGAACCCCCTCTATAGGTTTCCTCACTTTCTCTTCCAGTGGTATCATGGATGAAACTTTAAGGATTCACCCCCACAGTCAGTTGTTGGCATTTACAGTAATATATTTACAATGTTTTCATGCCACTGCATGGAAACCATAAATCATGATTAATTACATAAAATAATAGGTTTAGAAAGAGGGTTGTTACAATCCCATCCCCCTTCAAAGGAGGATCATGCTCGGTGTTCTTTCTCAATAACAATTGTCGAGCCTTTATCCTTCAACTAATTCAACAATGTCTTCCTTTTTGTCTCTCACAGTCTAATACTCACTCCGACTCTGGCATTTCAAAATCTTCCTACAACAATTTAAAACATCAAGCATATTAATTCCTCCTTTATGCAAAATAAAAAACATTCCATTGTTGTCCATAATTCAAGAGGAAAATTTACATATCAACACAATAATCATCTTTGTATTTCATGCATTTTCACTCTCATGGTTGTCTCATTGAATTCACTCACTTCTCTTTCTTGACATACCCATTGTGTACATGATCGTAACCAACATATTATAAAAATTATCGAAGTCTCTTATTCCTTGCGGTTACTCACCCTCCAGGCCTGGACTCAGGAATCCCCTTCTCTACTATATAGTACCTCAAATGATCCATATTTCCTTACCAAGGATTTCTCACATAAGAAGAATTTTTTGATACTTTATCGAATCTTATAGTCGAGGCGTCCCTCAAAATTGCTCATGTTGAGGCAACCCTCCGACGCCTATCAACACAATGCAACATTCTCTATGGTGATCATTATAAAAAAACATAGTTATCATGTCATATAGTGGCCCTTTCATGATTTTCCATCTTGACAACCATCATTTTTCCTTCCAATAAATATTTGTCATCTCACCTATATCACATACACACAATAATTCATGTGATGTTAACCTCAATTTCATCAAAAATTATTTTTAAATCTGTTAACCACATATTTCCAATTTCACATTTTTATTTTTAGATATGTTCCATATAGAAACCAAATTCACCAGTATGATATTTTTATTCTCATAACAATTTGTCTCTTTTACAATCAACAAGCGGTGGTATTCCTTATGGACTTACATTACTACCATACCCAAGACCCTTCTTCCTACAATTCAACTTCAATGAGCCAAACACATTGTTAATTATCATGCACATTATATTTTCATTTCACACTTGCAATGATTTCCAAACAAGAAATTGTGCATACTAACAATCATATCACTTTTATCTATTCAATTTTATAAAACAAAAGGAAATTTCAATTCCTTGTACACACATCATTTCATCACACCAAAATTTTCAAAATTCAATCAAACATTAAATTAAATTAATCAATGTGTCAATGCCCATGGCCACATTCACACACATTGCACCCTTGCATTGTTTTTAGATTATTGTATTTTATGTTAGGCACTTTTCCATGGTGTGTTGGGTTTGCATCCAACCTACCACCATATGGATTCTCTATCCACATTCATTATTACAACATAACTAGTTTTTTTCCTTAAGTTGATCATGACCTCAAATTAGCATGCATTTTATAAACTTAAAATTTCATATGAAAGCACTCAAGCATTATTTCTTCACCAATAACCAAGGTGCCAACACTCATGCTCACCCAATTCCTTTCTTTACCATTTTTACAATTATGGTAGGATATTGGAAGATCTTTCTTCCATGATGGGAATTCCATTACCTGCCCTCTCATTTCCTCAATGCATTCAGTCAATGTGTTTCTCATGATCACTATTGTTCCCAATCATTCAAGATTGGTCAAAATTTTCATGACACTTAGTTCATGAATTTTCTTGTAACGGTCTCAATCATCCTTGGTTTCCATATGTTTCTCCATCCGTTCTTCTGGTTTCTTCTTCCTTAATCATACCCTTCTTGGGTATTAATGGCATACAAAAACAACTTAAAATTACATGCATATAATCAAATAATAAAAACAATTCAGAAGGGATCTCTCACCCAATTCCCTTCATACCATATTCCACACTGGTATGAAAATATTTATACATTTCTGGTTACCAACACCTTTTTTGATATTACCTCATGAGTGGTGCTTCATGGGGACTCTCAAAGTCCCTTCATCAATCTTTCAACAACCTTCTTGTATTTATCCCTTGCTTGAGGATGTCTATCATTGGAAATTGTCCTCCCCAACAACTCCAATCTTTTCCTACACATGCATGCATTATTACAGTCACAATTATATTAGCTATCATGTTAAATTAAAATTCATGTGTCATAGAATTTAATCTTAGTAGAAAAATTCCATATTTGTCTTCAACATATTCATATGCACTCTACAACATTATTCTTTACTATTTTTATGAGTGAAACCATCAACATTCTCTTTCCAAACAATTACATACATCAGTATATTAGTTTATCATACCAGAGAAATACATCAAACAACAAGAAAGGAGTTAAGGGACTCTTCTCTTTTTCCAACTCCTCCTACATGGTCTATAATTTCCAGCTTAATTATACTATTCCCAAGGTCTCACTGCCTTTGCAACATCGTGGTTTAACCATGATCATTTATTTAAACATATTCATAAGAACAATTTCCATCTATAATTTTTAAATTTTACAAAGTTGTTAAACAATCAAAGTTTTAAAGTGAGAAAATTGTTCCTCCTTTTCTCATTTATTGCTTATGCAACTCATCCCCTTTGGTATCTTTCCATCTCTATTCCTTGAGCAGACTCGAACAATTTTTTCTTGACCTTTCCTAGATGTAACAATGTATTGCAACATCATAATACACTCATGATGAACCAGTGCATTATGCACCTTTCCCAAACAAAATCAGATTGATTATCTTCATTTGTATATATTTCATTCATGTATTACATTTTAAAATGTAATCTGGGATTCTTATACCAAAAATCCTTACATACCACTATTTAGTTTTCCCATCATCCATTAAGGTTATGTCTCTGTTCTCTAGACAAATTATTTAGAAATTTCCTTCATAGGGAACTTCTTCAACATGCAACTTCCTTGTTACACATCCATCACCATTTGAAATGACCTCAACCTTGAATCAGCCTCATCTTCACTATTTCATATTTTTACCCAATATTTCATAAGGAATGTAAACATTCTTTCTCATTATGAATTTAGTTTACTCCTCCACACCTACACATTATTTTGTTGTTCTTTTATTTCCAACGCACTTAACCACATGCATCAGTATAATTCTATGTGTGTCTACCGTAGGCACATGTTACAGTTTCACATGCATATTTGTTTAAAAATCATTGTATACATTATTGTTCACAATTATCTACATGTTATTCTCAAATTTGTACTCACCCTGCCTTATATATTATCAACAAAGTATCCTTGATCATTTACAATTTAAGTAGGTCACACTAGCTTTTTCTGTGCAAATGGAACATATTTTCCCCAACTATTATTTAAAAAAAAACAATTCAGGCCCTTCTACATAGGTTCAACCATGCATCCATGGCCTTACTCAAATAAGACAAATACACATCTTGCCTCACAATCTACTTGCTCAAGCAGTCATACCATGCCTTTAGCATACATAAATAAATATATATTTTACATTTGCATCACTTGAACATTTCCATATTATTATCATACATTCATTAAATCTTAGCTCTTATTAGTCTTTTCTTATGAGGATTTACAGTCATCCACATGATCAGTCTCATAGATTTAATCATACTTATGTTTCCCTTTCCCAGGGAAATAGCCAACAATAATTTAATCTTTCTCAACTTCTATAAAAGTATCTAAAATTCAAAGATACAACTAGGTAATTTACAACGTTACCCAGAGCAATAAAATTCCTAAATCCAACTTCCTTTACCAAACTTTATATTAGCCTTACTTCTCAAGGTTTACATGCAACATCATTACCAACATTTATATTTCACAACCAATTACAATTTATCATATATCTATTTGCATATCTCATACATGCACCCATTACCCTATGCATTACATCATATCCTTGTGCACCAAGCATTTTACCCATGCTCACAGTGCATATGTTCTTCAACTGTCTCCTATTTTCATTCACATGCATAGACAAATATTCACTTAAATATTATTAACACAACCATGAGCTCAAAACTAGATCATATGTTTAATTTATTTCCCCTCTTTTATGAGGATTAGTAACAACCCAAAGGACTCTTCTTTACTTTTCTTGATTAGGTCATTCCAATAGAAAATTTTATTCATTATAGGTCAAGTAAACTAACCTTAAAAAATTACCATGAATCCTCTGATCATGAGGAGTTATAAATACACATAGGGTTTAACCTTTTATTAAAGAAGTAATTATTACTTATAAGGATTCTATCAATCTATGCCAAATTTCTTTAACCAAAAGGAATTTTCCATAAGGTGTTACACACTGAAATGCCACACTTAAGTACCTCACCCAAAGTGTCACAAGTGTCATAAAAGTGTCATATACAACTTGATAAGTGTCGCATACACCTCAACACCATGAAATAACAAATGTCATAATCACTAGTCAATGTGGAGGAGAAATATATTATATGAAGGTCAAAATACTATGTGCACATGAATTATTTATTAATATTCATAAAAAGGAAATTAATTTAGCGTGAGAATCCACCTCACATTTAGTTTCCTAATCTCAAGGAGAGGTTGAGAATCTCATGGATGGTTGATATATTTTCTCAAACCAAAATCCTAATTTGGTGGATCTTCAGAGATATTTTCTTCTTAAATCCTTGACAGATATTTTCTCCCTAAAATACTTGAGAGATATTTTCTCCCTAAAAATCTTGGAGATCCCATTTTAGTGGATCTAGTGAATGATCTTCTCCATGGTGGTTAAGCCTCCAAATATTATATAATCAGGGCTTTCCATGGGGATGAGGAGGAAGGAGGAAGCATGGAGAGATTAGACTTGTGATCATGGGATTCATGCAAGGGTATGGATGAGGAGAGATTGGAGGAGTGTTGCATCATCATCTATGTTTGTAAGTATTCTCTTTGTGTTCTCATTTTAATATACTTGGCCTATTTCCTTCAACCTTGTGTATTCTTGTATGTGCGTGTCTATTGTTACTTCAATCTTTCTATATGAATTTGTTTGATCTAATATTGTAGAGTAGGAGTTATTTGTTTCTCTTTGTTTTATATTGCATTCCAGGTATCAAGTTGCACTAAGGAGTTTGGAGATCAAGCTCGGATTGGAAGCAACGATGACAAACTTCAAAACTAGGTGCAGCACACCTTTTCTCCCTTTATCTCTTTATAATTAGTTACACTAAATTCAAAGGGATGTTAGTGTTCACTTGTGTTTTTATGTCTTCGTATTAGGGGTCTGTAATCCAAGGGAAAGTTCACCTATCCACAAGGGAATATTTTCGTAACAGAAATTGGTGACTCCATTGGGGAAGGACAATGAGTTGTCTTTCCTTGGACTGTCTAATATTTTTCCCACCTTTAGATCTTATTTGATGTTTGTTTCTAATCTACTTCCCTTTCTCTCTTATTCATTAAAGATTTCAGAGGCTCTTTGGTAAAGTGTTCTGAGTTTTTAGCCTTTTTTCTGAGTTTTTGGGAAGGGTAGCACTCCTCTAATGTGCATACCATAGCGTTGACCTATTATCAACATTCACCTATAGTGTATATCAGAGCATTGTAGCACTCTGTCCCTTTGGAAACAGGAGCATTGATCTCCTTTTATGGGTTTTTCTACCCTTTTTTGCTCACTTTTTCTCATTCTAATCCTGAGGAGATTTTTTCTCAGAGACCTTTGAATACTCTTGAATTTGTTTTGCTAAGAGTTCGGAATTTATCATTCATTTTTGTTTATACTTTGAGTTTTAAAATTTTCTCTTAGTTGTGATTCCCTTGGTTCGCTCTTCCTTTTGAGTTTTTTTATCTTTGTCTCATAAAGATTTCATATTTCTTGACTATTTAGGATTGTTCATCAACTAAGGTTTGCAAAGGTTGCTTGGTATTGAGACTTCTTGTATTGATTTGAAACATCTCACTTTTCTGGATGATTAGTACTCATATGAAAACCTATCTTGATTTATGTTTCTTGCTACTCATCGTTTGAGGATTTTTGTGAGTGTTTTTCTTCTTTCCCTTTTTCATCATTTAGTTCTTGATTGAACATGTTATCTCCTACTTGTTTTCTTTTAGTTCTCATCACTTTGAGTGTGCTTTTTTTAATTTATTTTTTCCTCATAGTTCTTTGTATCGAACTTAGATCTCTCTCATCTGAAATCTAAGAAGTGAAAATTTTGAATATCTCATTGGATAGTTAATCAAATGAAGAAATTTTGCATTCATTAGGAAGTTTGCTTTGGTTTATGTTTGGAAAAAGAGATAGTTTTTCATGTGCATTTCATTTTTCGAAAACATTTTCTTGGTATTTTGGCATCATATTGATCCCAGAAATTGAAAGTTGCATTGTTTTGAGTGCTTTATAGTGTTAAGAAGAATATAACTCTTCTCCTTCCCATACGTAGAATTCATAGAAATAAAGAACTTCATATCATTCTTATGCATTCTTTTGGAGTCAAGTCTCTTACACATCATCAGTTTCATCTCTGTAAACCCTTTGAGTTAAAATCTATTAAAATCAACCACGTGCTAATAAAATCAAGTTGAATATTTTTTTTTTCAACACACCAACAGTAACCTAGGATTAGGGTATTTGGACTAGGTGAAGTGAGTAAAATTTCTAAGACTACTAAACAAAATGTAGAACACCAAAGAGCGTATAAATCCAAATTTATTATAATCATAGCTAGGAACCCCCTCTCACATAGGGGATAAACATGAGGTCATGTGTGGGAGAGTAGTGAAGATTACCCCTCAAAATATTAACCAATCATAGTGGACAAATTGTATATTGGGGGTTGTTCTTGAGAAACCACTGCTTTCATTTGGTCTCAGTGCTTTGTGAAATTCGAATACATTCGAGGTCCTCTAGAGTCCTACCATTCCACTTATCTTTAGTTCTCTTGAAGAGCTTTAGAATTGGATATGTCATCCATACGTTCTCTCTCGACTATCAAATGTACCCCCCAAAGGATGACTGCAAGTTGGTAACCTTAGTGTCCTTTCCTAGGTACATTTTGGCACATGGGTAGACCCAGGGTTCAACCCTTCAACAATGCACCATAAAAATGCTAACTACCGGCCATTTCGACAACACTTGCGAAGAAAATGAATTCTCACTCGAGGTAGAGGCAAGGGGGGTTACAGGACTTAGGTGTTTGTAACCAAGATGGGACATAGATCTGCGATTACGATTACTTCAAAGAGTACTTAAGAACTAGATGCACTAGTTTATCAACTTTATTCATGTTGTAGAACAAACCCTGAGAATAGATCGACATAGTAACACTGACAAAATACACATCGGACTTAGCATCATAAGTTAGATCTAGCACATTCAACATCAATAAAACACTAAGCATTCATAGATCTATATATCATACATAACAATCAATGCACTAGGCAGATCCACAATATAAGCATCATAGCACAAAGAAAACCATCAACACATGATATACATGGTACACCCCAGTGTGGCACTACATCCACCAACTAATTCTTCTTATTTATTAGGCTTCAATCTCTTACATTTATTTTCTCCTGTGCACTAATCCACGGAGTCAAGCTTCATGCCAGATAGGTGATCTACACACTAAGCAGTAGATCCACCTTCCCAAAATCAGGTCAAGGCATAGAGCCAACTCCTCTATCAAGCACAGAGCCTTACATACATAGTCTATTGCACTAAGCAACCCAAAATTACTTGCACTTAGCCTTGCAAGATATCGACTCCTTTCTACATTACATTCTTACTTATTTATACTTTTACATTTACAAAAAAGCCCAATCATGGGTAAACCCATGGGCCGAAATCCCATAACCCATTACAAAACCCTAAGAACCCCATGTTGGGTCCACAAATCCCACAAAACAAGTCAGATCCATGAACTCAGCTTCGCCTGGGTGCTCCTTCCTCGATCAATGCATCAAAGTCCAAAACATGGTCAAACCTAACCAAGATTTCCTCAAAAATTGGTCGAGAGCCAACAGGCCCCCAACACTCACCTGTGACTCATCCTAAGTCACTCAAATCTGTGTAGTGATGCTTCGAAGGCCTCGATATTAGCTCGAGCTGCCTCAACTTGCTACTTCTCCTGAGCCTCCTACTCAAGGAGATCTTGAATCATCTACATTGTAACAATCCCTTCCATGTGTTGTTCCACTGTCGCAACCACTTGGTCCAGTTGCGATCCTTTTCCTTTGATATCTTCAAACACCATGCAGGATTCATCCTACAGTGGTTTTAGCCTCTATGTGACTTCCATTACTCTACCCTAGATGGTAGTAATTTGTTGTTGTACTACATGTTTTTCTTGAGATATCTTCATTCTCTCGACCGAAGTAAGTAACTTCATCTATGCCTCTATTGACAATGCATGTTGTTGTGCTTCCTGTAGTTGCGCTTCTAGTTTCCATAGCTTTAGATCTTCTATGAGGTGTTCATAAGCCTACGCACTTCTTTTTCTCAGCTACTTACATTCTAAGGAGAGGGCATTGATCCTTCCAACTTCATTCATTGCAGCTTTCTCCCTCTAATCGTGAACTTCTTGTGGAGTGCTCGATACTTCTTGAATCTCCAACTCTATTATCCTTTCTTGAAGTTGTTGCATGGCCTCAACGAGATTCACCACTTGAACCTCAACTGACTCATGTTCATCATGTGCCAAGCCTGGCACAGAGTGAAGTACTTTGCTCATTGCTTCTTTGACCACAGTCTGCTCTATGAGCAGTTGGTTCGTTTCCCTCTGTATCTTCTCTTTGTCCTCCTCGAGCATCACCCGAAAATCATCTTTCTCATTTTCATAAGCACTTACATAGTACCGCACAACTCGTAGTTTCTCTAATAATTCCTCTTTCTCTTCCTTCAAGGCTCCTATAGCCTTCTCCTTTTCTTCTTGAACTTTCTAAAGCCGAGCCTCTGTTGCATCTGCTAATCTTCTCAATTGGGCAGGCTCATCCCCCAATTCTGCAATCTCCGATGAGAAAGGCGCAGTAGGCACTACATGGATAACTTGAATAGATCGTTGTATCTCTTTCATCTCCTTCTTGACCCTTACATACAACTCTTCCTTGTTTTCTCCATATCTCTGCAAGACGTATTTGGACGCATCCTCCATCACTCCACAAACTAGACTGATATCATCCTTTGTGAGCGTAGCCTCTAGTTGGGGCTTACTGGCATGGGTCTTCTTTGTTCTCGAGGGTTTCTACAGAGAAACCTTCCTCTTCTTCAGTGTTTCTATCTCGGTCGGGGGATCCTTTGGTGGTGTATCTTTGTCTTCTCCTTTATTTTCTCCTTCATCCCCTCATCCTTCTTCATTTACTTCATATCCTCCTCCTACGAGTGAGCCAAATCTATTTTCTTCAGAAGCATTGTCTTTTTCATCAATCTGTTCATCCTAGAATTCCTCCTTTTTCTTTTTCTTCTTCACATTGGATTGTCCGACATGCTCAACCCGAGTGACCAAGGAGCTTCCTATGATATCAACTTTGGAGAGTTCTTCATCTGCAGCCGGTAGAAGGAACTCTTCTGTCCATTCCTTGGTGATCTGCTCCATGTCTTCATCAGCCAGCTTATAGTAAGACTGTAACTCTTCCTTGCTCTCATCCTTGTGCACAGTGATATAAATAAAATGTGGATCTACACAGAACTCGACTATCGGTCTATACTAGTGCAAGGTGCATAGTGTCATGTCTAGAAACGAATCTATGGAAACCTTCAGTTTCTCATAGTAGGCATGGAACACTACGTTCGACTATCATTGTTTCGACATGTCATTTGTGTGCCATAATGTAGAAAATATAGCTGCTAATGGATTCAATGGTTCAATTTATGGAAAAGTTGCTCCCTCGGGCATTTTCCAAGAGACAAATGCAATCAACACAAGTAGCCAACTAAAGTGGAACTCGTATCCCTAATCCTGCTCTTTGTGTCAATCTCTCTCAAACTCGTTGACAAGGTAGCTCACCCAATTCATCTGCATCCCCTCCATGCATTTTCCTATGAGGTCCACTACAAACCCAGTGACCTGCGTGGGGAGATTATTTATTACAATCTTTCCAGTTATGAGAAGGCAAGCGAGCTGCACTATGCCATACTAGATAGAGTCTACTTTCTATCCTAGCTTCTCCTTCTCAACTTCGTCGTATGCCTCCTTAATGCGCTATGCCAGGGAGTGATTTGAGGTCTTCCCTAGGTAGAACTGTTGAGGGTTAGGTCCTTGCATGCTCAATCCTGTAATTAAGTGGATCAGTGTCGGATCCCCAATAATCCTCCTGTCGAGCCATAGGTATCCACCATGATATCACGACAAGAGGATTTTAACTCAAGCGTTAACCTCATGATGTCGACCAAAATGAGGAATCTTCATTATGTTAAGTATCATGGACTGCACCATATCCTTTATCCACGACTGGGCGATGATGCGAGGATTATTCCTAGTGTTCTTCATCAAATATCTATGGGGTGTGAGCATGGCGTAGATATTTATGTCTCCAAGGTTGAAATCATTGTTCTTCAGTAGAGGGATCTGTCCCAACTAGCTTCTAACTACACATATCCCCTTCAGAATGTACGTGGTGATCAATGTGTACTCAAAGTCCCATGGGATGTTGTCATGGTTAACCGTGCCATCCAAGAGTGAGATAATCAGGTAAGATAGATGGGATATTCTTCACATTAGCCAGATCGTCGTGATTCTTACTTCGCTTCTCAGTCACGGGGTTAGTACGGATCGAATGTCATCCAGTCGAAGGGGAATCCTTGAGTCCCCTAGTCGATGATGCTTGAACACCTTCATACATATCTCTATCAACCATAAACTTCTTAAGAACCTCTTCGATGCACTTCTCTAACTCAATATTTTTGCCTGGTATTCTCTCTTTTAAACGGACAGGTCGGGGTAGGTGAACGGACAGATGGAGTAAAAACCTGATGGTGAGGTCTAGGTTCCGAAATCAAAGTTTGACACACAATAAAATCTTCGATATCTCAGTTAATCATGGATGGAGAGAAGTGGTCACGGTGCAACGACCAACGGGTTAAATAAGTGAGCGTAATTTCAAGATACCAAATCTAATAAATACACAAAATAAAAATAAAATGATAGGAATAGCAGAATAACAGTAATATAACCAACATAATCATCCACAATAACACAGAAATAATATGAGAACAACAACTGAAATATCACTTTGATTCATAAAGCAATGTTCATAGGCCTCTTTGAGGGGGAAACCTCTAGTCGAGTAGTGATATGTTACAATAATATCCAAGATAGGGTTTTCATACCCTCGACCCTTATTTATACTAAATATGTCTATTAAGAGAAGCATCTAGAGGAAGATCCTTCTAGAAGCGAAAGCTTCTATTAGGTCTTCTTACATCCACCTTATTCTATTTTATTGAAAGGTCTTATTAATATTGACCTTTATTACATCCGAATACATTGATCTACCTATGTATGGGTTAGGACCTTAACATGTGCACCCCCTTAAAAACATCCTTGTCCTCAAGGCTTGAGATGTGGAAACTGCTGCAGAATGGTAGCTGGTTCCCAAGTGGCATCTACTGGAGTCATATCTTTTCACTGTACTAGCACTTCCTTGATGGTTCTCTGACGCAGGGGATGCTCACGCTGGTCCAAAACGACTTCTGGTTGTAGCCAAATGGATCCTTCTTCATCTAACTCTGGAAGGTTGGTTTGAATTTGGCACCTGGTTCCAATCACCTTCTTCAAGCATGAAACATGAAAAATAGGATGTAGCTTTGACTGACTAGGTAGAGCTAACTGATATGCAACTTGTCCCACATGCTTGAGAACTATGTAAGGGCCATAAAATTTGGGTGCTAGCATCTGACAATGCTTGGCCTTGAGGGAAGTTTTCTTATATGGTTGTAGTCTCAGAAAAACTTGATACCCTTCTGCAAATTGAAGTTCGGAGCGACCTTGATCTGCTTTTTTCTTCATTCTATTTTGTGCCATGACCAAGTTCTCTTTAAGGGTATGAAGGATATCCTCTCAAACTGTAAGTGTTTGGTCAACCGCTTGGACCTTCAAGGTACCTGGTAAGTATGAGAGAACTAAAGGTGGCTTCTGTCCATATAACGCTTCAAAAGGAGTCATGCGAGTGGTTGTATGGTATGTAGTGTTGTACCACCATTCGACGAGGGGTAACCATTGATCCCACTGGTGTTGTTTTTCAGAGGCAAAGCACCTCAGATATGTTTCCAAACACTTGTTGACAACTTTTTTTTGACCATCCGTCTAGGGATGATAAGTTGAGCTGAGATGCAATTGTGTGCCTTGTAGCTTAAACAGTTCTTGCCAAAAATTGCTTGTGAAATTTGGGTCTCGATCAGAAACAATAGAGTGTGGCATGCCATGAAGCTTGAAGACCTGGTCAATGAAAATTTGAGCCACCGTGGATGCAGTAAATGGATGGTGAAGAGCGCAAAAATAAGCATACTTGGAAAGGTGATCCACCACCACCATTATGACTGATTTATTCCCCGATTTGGGTAAGCCTGTAATA
>ML791915.1:316477-337962 GCA_009831015.1 Picea engelmannii
TACATTTCCCTCATAAAAGAGGGTTGCCTTCTAGGGCAAAAACCCTAACATAATCTCTACCGTTAGATCTGTGACCTTATAATGAACGGTCCAGATTTACAATGAAATTACAATATACTTTTACAAGGCAATTTTTGCTTCGGCGACTTATCCCCCGAACCCCCGCTGGGGGCCCGCTTGCCCCTAGACCCCCCATCCGGGGGGATAGCCCCCCCGAACCCCGCAGAGGGGGTACCCTCCCTCTGCACTCCCTTGCGTGGAAGAGTGTACATACTTCTGGGGTGTAAATACCTCATGGGGTATAAACACGGATAAAAGCAAGGACCTTTGAATCAGGAAGATAATCAGGCTCCACAACCAACATTTGGATATCAATATTGGATTGAAATCAACAAGGACAAACTTTGAAACTAGGTGCATCACATCTTTTCTCCCTCTCTCTCTTTCTAATTAGTTAAAATAAATTCAAAGGGATGTTAGTGTCCACTTGTGTTTTTATTTCTTGGTATTAGGGTTCTGTAATCCAAGGTAAAGTTCACTTGTCTGTAGGGGAATATTTCGGTAACACAAGGGTCTTATCCCTTACATAAACAACCATCCTACTACAGAAGGATTTTCCAACCCATACTTACAGGAAGCATTAAAACCACCAATACATTCATTTTTCTAGACTCATGTGCAGTTCCTATAACAAGATTCTTCCATTCCTTTATTTCACATTCATGTCTTACTAGCACATCCATACTCCTGTAAGAGTAGTTATTAGTTTGACAAAGGAAAAACATAATTTCTCTCTTGAAATTCAACCAGAATTTCCAAGGTATGGTTTTGATATGTTGTCCTTCCCCTCAAGGAACTTGTGTAGATAATAAAAAAGATATTATTATAGAGAAGATCGTTTGAACAAGCTAATCTATATATTTATCATATCATCCCTAAAACTAATCTTTGGCCCATCCAGGCCTAGTGTTGTATCCTTCTTTGATACCACCTGTAACACACCCAACCCCGTAAGTACCCCTTTAAGGGATGGGGTATTAAATTGTTTCCTTCCTTCAACCATTTCCAAATATCCTTTTAAGGACACCATCTTCTTCTACTCACTAATATATTTCCAATGACTATAAGTTTTCTCAAAACAAATCTCTGGATCAAAATTTATGGCCATTTAAAGATTTAGGAATTCATTTGCCAAACGATTCCTCATCTCCATGTGGCTCCACGTCACCCATTCCATTTGACTTTGTTCTCCCATGTCACAATGTCGACTACGATTTATCCTGAGACCCGAACTCACCATGTGTTGACACTTGTCTACCAAGACATCAAGGTCTCAGACCTCAAAAAAATTTATATGTTGGGAGGTATAAGACCTTCAAAGAGCCCGATGTTGAGATACGTTAGGGAAACATAAGCAGTCCATAAAAAAAACGACGCATGGAGAATGGATGTTCCACCATTCTCCAGGTTCCATGATAACCTACGATGGGAGTTGAGTTTGATTATAGGGGAAACCATCATATGAGATCTCATGATGATCAAATCTAATGGTTGAGGCTTGATGCCAAACCCAAAGCTCTGCATCCAATATGGCCTACTATTGACACACATATTCCATATGCCAAGTCTACAATATAACACCTCATATCATGATATGACATGTCCTGACACATTGTGGTTGTACTATTGAAACATGGTAGTGATTTTTCGTTTGAACCTCAGTCCAAATATGTTAAATCGATTACACATGGCTCCACCATCATGTGGCACATGGCCCTCTCATGTCATAATACTTTTTTCATTGATTCCATGACACGTCACCATTGGGTAACGGGCATCGTGACATTTTTGACACAATGTATCTACAAAACTTATGAAGCCCAACATATGGGGATTATGAGATGATTAATTACATTAATATCATGATTACAACATGGTTAACTATGTTAAATCTTGGGGTCATAGATCTATGAGATATACAGTTGAGATATTGCATGCCTAAATTCGATGGCTACCATGGTTTCCTTCACAATATCAACATAGTATTGGGTTTAAGGTATAGACAGTGGAGATGAGATTGATGATCAATAGACAGATGATCCTCGTCTCGGTGGATCATGAACCTTAGTGAGTTCTTGTATGTTGGGAATTATAATACTTCCCAAAATTCTGATGTTGAGATACGTCATACTGGTGTAAGGGTCCTCTCACAAGTTGAAACATGGCTCAAGTTTCGTTCATGGATCCATGCCCATATGTGTCAAATTGGTGTGACACATGGCACTACCACCGTGTGACACAAGGACTAGCTACTGGGTGCCACATGGACAAACCACTTCATTTATGAGTTGTATAGAAACACACCAAGATTGATACATTTATTGATAGTAGATCACAAGTGAATCTTATCTCAGAGAAAGTTGTTCAGAAGTTGGGATTGGAAACTAGACTTCATCCAAGACCGTATCCTTTGGGATGAATTTGTGATAATTCTCAGGCACAGGTAACTAAGCAATGAAAGTTACGTTTTGCGATCACATCTAGTTTCATTGATGAGGTAGAGTTAGACATGGCTCCACTTGATAGTTGCGGGATGGTTTTGGGAAGTCCATACTTGTATGACAAGAAGACCATTTTCTACATGGAACGGAACAAGTATCATTTCTTCAATAATGACATTGAGTTCATTGTGAGAGCTCATTAGATAAAGGTGAATTCGACAGTTGTCACTATAGGGAACATGCTAGTTAATGCTAGTATCTAGGATCCATATTTACATCCTATTGTTTAAAGTAGAACAAGTCCTTTGGTTAATTTTTTCCCTACTAAGAAAGGAAAATGTGTCGATGGTCCATTCTCTTTTGCATCTGTATATTCAGTTTTGTTGTTCAGTTTATTACTAGTTAGCGGAGCATGGTTAGCTACTACAACAATGAATGGTAGAGTTTTTGTATTTAAGGGAATGGTTAACTTGTTCAATGGTATTGTTTTAGACTTCATTATGGTTGTGATGAGACAAGTTCTCGTTATCCAAGAAGGAAGGATGAATGATATGGACAAGTGAGGTGAAAATAATTCTCACTTTATTTATGAATAATCCATACTTTTGGAGGACCACAAGTCCTTCATTGAGAAGGTGTGATCCAGAAAGATCTAAGGAACACTCACATAGGTCCAAGAGGATCTGGAATGCTCACATAGGTGTTAGGGGGTCTACAAAGGATTAAAATTCAACCATCTCAAATGACCAAGAAAATAACATCAATGTGCATATCTCGTCACCATCTTTCCATCGGTGCAAACAACACCTCAAATGGAGCTCGTATGAAAAATATATGGTTGGTCAAAGTACAAGAAAATAAGGAGGTGACACGTGGCACCACTGCAAGGGTGACACATGGCACCTAGATGGAAGCTGAATGGGAAAGGTTGTTATAACAAGTGGTCCAATAGTGTGTTGATATGTGGTGCATAGGTGGATGAATTGCACGTTGACAAGTGGCATCAGTTATTGTTTGACACGTGGAAATGTTCAACCAATGAGAGGTAGCCATGTGGTAGCCTCCCATTGGCCAATAATGGGTGAATTTTGTTAAAATATTGTTGGAGTTGAAGGGAATATAACCCACACATATTGCTTAACAGTCCAATGAACTACCAACGTGCCATCACATAACTCTTAAAAAACATATGGTGCATTATTTATTTAAAGCAGATGATTGTTATTCCCAACAAGAAAAGGCCCAAGGGCTTAGACCTCGACCCACGATTATATCACATGCAAGGAACCTACTCCTATATTCACACACGGGCTCAACTATATAACGACAAAAATATAACTGTGTATGTGTTATATTTTTATAATAATAATTATAAAAATATAACAACCCACCTTTTAACATATGTCATGCACTCCTCTTTATTTGGGTTTCATAAACGTATACCATATTTAGTATATATGGTTGAAACCATATTGTAACAAAAGACCAAGGAATAGGGGATTTTTTTGGGATTCGATCCCCCCAAATTTCCCTATATAAAGGAGCACCCTCACCATTGTATAGACAACGAAGCCAACAACACTTGGTGCCAAAGGGCCTTGTGTTATTTTCTTTTATACAGATATTTATGTTCTCATTTGTAGAGATTTATGTGCTCATTTGTATAAGTTAAGAGAATTTTAATAGCCTTGTGCTATTCCTCTTATACAAAGATTAGTTGTATATGAAATCTCGCTTGTATAAGTTAAGGAGGAGACATCACAAGTTCATGACAAGTTCTTGTGTCAAAAGACTTGTGCCATTTTCTTTGTATAGATTTTGATTTCATGTATAGGAAAGAGCTTGTTTGTATGAGTTAGAAATTGGTGGATTTTTACATTGAAAAGAACTCATGTTTATGAAAGAGGGTTATTTTTCATTTATGTAACTATAAAGAGAACTTTTGTAATGTTGGTATATGTATTTGTATAGAGTTTTGAAGATGAACAAAGCTTGTTTGTACAAGTTTGAAGTGGAAGATTGATTCATAGAAATTCCCGGTTCTTAATTATTTCATTCAAGTGGATTTTTCGTTTATGTATTACATATAGATTTGTAAAGGCTTGTAAAGATAACTCTTGAGGGATTTTTTCAAAGAACTCAAAGCAAGTTTGTTTTGGTAATATCAGTTAATTTACAGGCATTTTGAGTTTATGGATAAGACATTCATGGGACATGTTGCAAATATGTCAAATTGGTCACTTATTTTCCCGAATATGGTCAGATGTGGATGTGAATTAAAATCTAAGGATTCTTGGGATGAGTTAATATTAGAGTTTGATCAAGTCATTTTTTAGAACTCGTTTTGTATTTTCAGATCATGTGGTATCAAAGCATGGTTTTGACCCATGTTTGCAAGTGAATGCTTACAAAAGCCAGATTCAAGCTTGGTAAAGGAGAGCTTGCAACCTTAAGCCAAAAATTGAAAGGAGATTTGACAAGCATAAAATGCCTTCTGAAGGAAAGGAAGGAGAAGATATTCCCATGAGCCTTGAGGAAAGTATGGCTACACTCCAATCGATGAATAAAATAATAGAAGATTTTAACAAAGATTTCAAAAGAATAGAGACGAAGAATCTTCGGTAAAAGAAATAGGAGAAGGTGAAGATGGTGGACCTTTAGAGCCTTCTTCACCATCATCATCATCTTCTAAGAGAAAAAATCATTCTAAAATTCTTCTCATTCTCATGATTTTCCTTTGTTAAAGCTAGATGTAAAGTTTGATTTGCCTACTTATGATGGATATTTGAATGCTGAGAAGTTTGATAATTGGATCAAACAAATTGAGGTATATTGCAGAGTCCAGAAGATTGTGGATGATGTTTCAAAGATAAAATTTTATACTCTTTGCATGAGCGACACAACATTAATATGGTGGGAGATTAAGGAAAAATATGATCGTATTCAACATTGTAAAATCATTTCTTCCTGGATTGAATTCACTATTGCATTAAGAAAGCAATTTTATCCATTATCTTATATGAAAACATCAATGATTTCTTGGAAACATCTAAGGAAAGGAAAAAGGAAAAATGTTCAAGCTTATAAACAAGAATTTAAGATGAAGGAATTGTCTTTGGGAATTCCATTACATACTCTTGAAACTCTTCTAAAGTATATTGGTGATATACACTCATATCTTCGTCATACTATATTAATGTTCAATCCTACTAATATTGATGAAGTGTTAGTACAAGCGACTCATATTGAAGCCAACAAAGGAAAATATGTTGTTGAGGATGAGTCAGGAGAGCCACAGGAATTCGAGAAGCATTCGAAGGAAAAAGAGAAGAGTAAGAAGATAGCTACAATGAAGAAAGATGAAGAGAATAATCCTACATGTTCTCACTATAAGAAGAAAGGACATGATGAAAAACATTGTTGGAAGTTGCATCCAAAATTGAATCCAAAGTGGGCTCAGCCTAGGAAGGGTAAAAATAAGACCACATCTAAAGTGCGGGAACTTGGATAAGATTATGATCCAAAATTGGATCCAGAAGCCAGATAGGGCTCAGAAAGGCCTAAAAAGAAATGTGCTCAGAATCTCTTAAAAATGGACCTATGCATAGGCCTCGATGTTATGAACCCAACGCAACTTGAAAAGAATCAAAACAACATCGTATGCTCCAGATATCACGGTCTATTCATTTGGCTAAACAGGCAAAAAGAATGATGGCTGTACAGTATGTACAATCCGTACAGTGCCACCTGGTAGCTGAATGTACAGGTCGTACGCACGTATATCTGACATGATAGGGTACATGGTGCTAGCATGGAAACTGTGTTGACTGGTCATATGAACTGACACATGTCAGGGTGACTGGGCGTATGGACTAATCACATGTTAGACAGGTGGACCAATCGAAGAGTGACACATGTCACCAATGCAAGGGTGACACATGGAACGTCCATACGGTGGATGTGGCAGGGCCATATGACATGTGGCAGGTACAGTGACACGATCGTACGACACGTGGTAGGTTACTAGGCTGAAAACGGGGAAGGCAACTGGACCACTAGGAGATTGACATGTGGCATTGTATTCGACAAATGGTGAGGTACCACATGGCCCAAACATGGGTTGCCACGTGGCACCCATTCATTGGTTATTGATTGAAAAAAAAATTGGAGTCCACTAGGATCGACCACATGACCTCTGACTGAGTGAATGACTTGGCAGGGTCAGGCTAGCCAACCCGCCCTCACTTTGGATTTTAACCAAATATGGTGGAACATATATTTAAAGATGATATATGGTATTGACGGAAGGGTGAAGGGTTGGGGCTAGGCCCCAGCCCATGGTTTTTGGCAGAGAAGGTTTATGCTGCATAAATCTTGAGCCAAATCCATTGTCATGCAGGGAAGTTATTGAGGAGCGTACCTTTGTGGGCCATTTATGGGAGCTTTGTTCATCCAATTTGTGTGTCATCAGTTTTTATGGGTTCCTGAGATCTAGTAGAACACGACGAGCTCATTGTTGTAATACATTGGCACTTTCATGATGTACTTGAAAAGATTCGAACAGAAATAAGAAATCCCATTGAGACATAGGCTCGAAGATGTAGGCGGGATTGTAGAACTCCATTATCATTTTAGTGTTCTAAGGTTTGTTGTTCTTCATGCTTATGTTCAAATATGTAGATGTCTATATGGCTTCTATGTTTCTTTGAATTATTCCTCTTTCATTAAGTTTCTAAATGGTAAATTAACACATGCATAATAACTCAACCATTGTCGTTTAAAAGATCTTTTCGGATCAAGTGGTATCAGAGCTAGTTGACAATTGGAATTTGAGTTTGCATGTTTACTAGGGAAAAGCACATCTCAATTGAGAAAATGGAATCTAAAGAGGGACTTTCTCAAGATGAGAAGTATATGTGAAAAAACTCTCTTTCCCATGTTCGAGATGGTGAAAGTGTTGTATAAAGACTACTTGGAACAAAAGAGATCGATTCAAGAGACAACTTTCAAGAACAACAAAAGAAAAGAAGAATTGAAGGAATTTCCTTCTATACCAAATTCAAAAATCAACTATGAGGTATGCAATGGAATTCATTCATCATTTTCTCCTTGTTCCCATCAAGATGGTTTTGGTGCATTTGAAAAACATAAAAGAGGTATAGTTTGAAATTTCTAACCAGGATGGGTTATGAAGGAAAGGGCCTTGGAATTGAGGACCAAGGTATCATTAATCCTATTGAGGTTGTGGAAAGACCTCGTTATTTATGATTGGGATATGGCGAAGAGGAGATTGGAACATTCTCCAAAACATCAGAAGCAAGTGATGCTTCATATGATCGGCCTAAGTCATTGCACGATCGATTCATGAAAGGTTATGGTGTATCACTCCTTGATGATGATAGTGTATGCAAATCATCTCCAAAGCAAAGTGAATATCAACAAGGAAGGTATAATGGTCATAATTTTTCCAAATATCTTTTTTATTATAA
This sequence comes from Picea engelmannii, assembly GCA_009831015.1. Classification (NCBI taxonomy): domain Eukaryota; kingdom Viridiplantae; phylum Streptophyta; class Pinopsida; order Pinales; family Pinaceae; genus Picea; species Picea engelmannii. The sequence continues at coordinate 324,468 of ML791915.1, forward strand.
AAAGCATAATCATGTAATCTGAAACTTGTGGAATATGTATCCATGTACTTTTTATCATTCACCCAAGCATTGTGTTTTCATGTGTTAGAAGAGACAATCTTTGTAAAGGAATTTTATGTCGACCAGGAAGGAGAAAAGACATGAAGACTCAACTCCACAATGGAAGAAAGAGAAGGGCAAGCAAGTCTGGATGTTGAAAACTCACTGCACTTATTGCAATAGGGGTGGACATCAAAATGATAATTATTCGAAGCTTAATCCAAAGCTTCATCCAAAGAAGGAAAAAAGGATTGTGAATTTACTCACGAAGGAAGAGGCATTACCAGCGAAGAAAGAGGAACACCATGAAGGAAAGAAACTAGCCACTTGGTTTTTCCAGAAGTGGATGTCACAACTTCATTGTATTTTTCTTCCATTAATGTAATCACACATGTTGAAATAATGACATGTTATAACATCATTTGAACAACATAGTGTTTTATTTTTGTTTTTCCTTATGAGTATGCAATCATTAAGGTCCATTTTGTAACCTTTTGGAGGACCAAATGGCATTTAGTGGGGAGGTGTGATCTAGAATTGGATCTAGGAGCCAGATAGGGCTCAGAAAGACCTAAAACAAAATTGCTCAGAATATCTTCAAAATAGACATGTGCATAGTCCTTGACGTTACAAACCCAACACACTTTGAATGAGCTCAAACAAATGTTGTATGCTCCAGATATCGTGGTCTGTTCATTTGGCCAAACAGGCAAAACAAAGGATGATTGTACAGTCTGTACAGTGCCACATGGAAGCTAATTGTATTGGTCATATAGCTGATGTGGCAGGGTATGTGGCGTTGATGTGGCAAGTGTGTTGATTGGGCGTATGGATTGACATGTGTCAAGGTGACTTGGCATATAGACTGATGATGTGTCAGACAGGTGGACCAATCAGAGTGTGAGACGTGTCACCACTACAAGGGTGACACATAGCACGTCCATATGAGGGCCATGGTAGGGTTGTACGACACATGGTAGGTACAGTGGTAGGGTCATATGACACATGGCAGGTACAATGGCAGGTGATTGGGATGATAACTAGGCAGAAAACAAGACCACTGGGTGATTGACACATGGCATTGTATTTGGCGAATGGTGAGGTGCCACGTGGCCTAGACATGGGATGCCACATGGCACCCATTCATTGGTTATTGATTACAATGTTCGACCACGTGACCTCTGACTGAGCGAATGACTTGGCAAGGATGGGATAGCCATCCCACCCTCACTTTGGGTCTTAACCAAATATGGTGGAACATATATTTAAAGTTGATATATGGTATTGGTGGAAGGGTGAAGAGTTTGGGCTAGGCCCCAGCCCATGGTTTTTGGCACCGACATATGCCCATAGTTTATGACCACGGGACCACTCCCCTTTACCATGGTGCATGGATAACCATTGGGAACTAACCTTGGTCGCATGGGGTTATACCATATGACCCAGTCTCCATAGTTTTCTTGTTGGCACGAATAGCCCACGATTCCGAGGGTGCACCGATATGACCGTTGGTTCCTCATTTTAGCATGGGTATATAGAGGTTAGCCTCGGTTGGCCGGGCTAGCCCGCCGACCAGGGTCGTAACCAATGGCTGAAGCATTGAGGGCCTAACAACTCCATAGCATGTGGGACCCAGGGGTGTGGGCACATGGCCACACATGAGACCAGGAGCTAGATTCCAGGAGTGGGCTAGTGCAAAAGCCTTAGCACTTGGCCACATGGACGCACCCAATGTGACCAGGGGCATGAACATATAGGGGTTTCACCCTATATTTGTGTATAGTGGGTTTTTACACTATATTATATGATTTTGTGTTGATTTTCTCAGCATATTTGTGGGATTTTTCCCATTTTTGGGAGATCTTGGGCCTTTTTTGAGGCCAGATCTTGGGGGGAAGTTGGGAAATTGATACCAAATTCAGATATATATAAACCAGGGCTTCCTAAAGCCATGGGGAGGAGGTTCAGAGAAGGTTTATTCTACAGAAATCTTGAGCCAAATCCATTGTCATGCAGGGAAGCTATTGAGGAGCATACCTTTACAGGCCATTTCTGGGAGTTTCATTCACCTGATTTGGGTACCATCAATTTTGATGCGTTCTTGAGATCTGGTAGAAAACAACTATATTATTGTTGTAATCCGTTGTCACTTTCATGGTGTACTTGAAAAGATTTGAACAGAAATAAGAAAGCCCACTAAGACATAGGCCTGAAGACGTAGGCGAGATTGTCGAACTTTGTTATCACTTTGGTGTTCTATGGTTTTTTGTTCTTCATGCTTATGCTCATATATGTAGATGTCTATATGGCTACTATGTTTCTTTGAATTCTTCCTCTTTCATTAAGTTACTAAATGGTAAATTAACACATGCATAATAACTCAACTATTGTCGTTTAAAAGATATTTTTGGATCATATTATGAGGATGAAAATACGATTACAACTATGGGAATCAAAGGTACATCTTCTATTGTTGTTTCACGTCTTTCTTATGCAAAGTCTAATGTTATCCTTGATGGAAGGAAACGAAAAAGAACTGTTTCATTTATGAGTTGTCTCAAAACACACAAATATTAATACACTTATTGATAGTGGATCACAAGTGAATATTTTCTCAGAGAAATTTGTTCATAAGTTGGGATTGGAAACTAGGCTTCATCTGAGACCGTATCCTTTGGGATGGATTTGTGATAATGCTCAGGTACATGTAACTAAGAAATGCAAGTTACGGTTCGTGATCACATCCAGTTTCATTGATGAGGTAGAGTTAGACATGGCTCCACTTGAAAGTTGTGGGATGGTTTTGGGAAGTCCATAATTCTATGACAAGAAGGCCATTTTCTACAAGGAATAGAAAAATTATCATCTCTTCAAGAATGACTTTGAGGAGGGATGATTTTACGGGCTAAATTTCGCTCATGGGATAATTTTCCATGGTCTTTCCCAAAAAATGATTCCCTATTCTAAAAATTATTAGCCCAAAATTCTATAGGATAAAATTATTTTACTGAAAAATCGCCAAAATTTTATACAAACTATAGAAAATCCTTAGAAATTTGAATATTTTTACAAAAATATCGTCCAACATTTATAGTTGGCATATGAAGGGTTAGTAAAATTCACCAAGGTTTATACATTTTAAAATAAATTTCCATCCTTAAAATCATCAATAACATTGAGTTCATTGTGAGAACTCATCAGATAAACAAGAATTCGCAGTTGTCACTAAAGAGCACATGCTAGTTAATTCTAATATCCAGGATCTAGATTTATAGCCTACGGTTGAAGGAAGAATATGTCCTTTGGTTGATGTTGTCCATGTTAAGAAGGGGAAATATGTTGATGGTTCATTCTCTTTCGCATCTTTATATTCAATATTATTATTAGTTTAATATTAGTCAGTAGAGCATGGTTAGATACTGCAAAAATGAATGTTGAAGTTTGAGAATTTATGGGAATTGTTAACATGGTCACCAGTATTGTTTCATTCTTCATTATGGTTGTGATGAGTCAGGTGCTCATTATCCAAGCAGGAAGGATGAATGATACTGGACAAGTCAGGTGAAAATCATTCTCACTTTATTTCTGAATAATCCATACGTTTGGAGGACGAAAAGTCCTTCAGTGGGGAGGTGTGATCCAGGAGGATCTAAGGAATGATCACAGAGGTCCGGGAGGATGTGGAACATTCACAGAGGTCCCAGGGGATCCACAAAGGATAAAAAATAGACCATCTCAAATGACCGAGGACACAACATCAATGTGTAGATATTGTCTCCATCTTTATAATGGCGCAAACGATGCCTCAAACGAAGCTCATGTGAAAAATATATGGTTGTTCAAAGTTTGGTCAAAGTACAGAAAAATAAGGAGGTGACATGTGGCACCTATTTGGCATATGATTGGGAAAGGTTGTGATTACAAGTGGTCCAATGGCATATTGACATGTGGTGCACAGGTGGATGAATTGTATGTTGACAAGTGGCATCAGTTATTGTTTGACACGTGGCAATGTTCAACCAATGAGAGGCTGCAACGTGGAAACCTCCCATTAGCCAATAATGGGTGAAGTTTGTTAAAATATTGTTTGAGCCAAAGGGAATAGAACCTGGGCATGTTGCATAATAGTCCAACAAATTGCCAACGCACCATCACATAACTCTTAACAAGCATATGGCACATTATTGATTTAAAGCGGATTACTGTTATGCTTGGAAGGAAAAGGGCCAAGGGCTTAGCCCTCAGCCCATGATTCTATCACATGCAAGAAACCTGCTCCTATATTCGCACATGGGATTAACTATATAACAACAAACATATAACTATGTATATGTTATAGTTTTATAATAATAATTATAACAATATAACAACCCACCTTTTAACATATGCCATGTGATCCTTTTTATTTGGGTTTCATAAATGTATACCATATTTAGTATATGGTTGAAACCATATTGTAACAAAAGCCCAAGGAATAAGGGAGTTTGTTGGGATTCTATCCCCCCAACTTTCCCTATATAAAGCAGCGCCCTCACCATTGTATCGACAATGAAGTCAACAACACTTGGTGCCAAAAGGCCTTGTGTTATTTTCTTTTATGCAGAGCTTTATGTGTTGATTTGTATAAGTTAAGAGAATTTTAATAGCCTTGGGATATTCCTTTTATACAAATCTTAGATGTATATGAAATCTCATTTTTATAAGTTAAGGAGGAGACATCACAAGTTCATGACAAGCTCTTGTGCCAAAATACTTGTGCCATTTTCTTTGTACAAATTTTTGTTGCATGTATAGGAAAGAGCTCATTTGTATGAGTTAGAAATTGGTGGCTTTTCACATAGAAAAGAACCCATGCTTATGAAAGAGGGTTATTTTTCATTTATGTAATTATAAAGAGAACTTTTGTAATGTTGGTAATGTGTAGTTGTATAGATTTTTGAAGATGAACCAAGATCGTATATACAAGTTTGAAGCGTAAGCTTGATGCAGAGAAATTTCGGGTTCTTAATTATTTCATTCAAGTAGGTTTTTGTTTCTATATTAATTATAGCTTTGTGAAGGCTTGTAAAGATAAGTCTTGCGATATTTTTTCCAAGAACTCAAAGTAAGTTCATTTTGGTAATATGAGTTAATTTATAGGGATTTTGAGTTTATGAATAAGACATTCACATGACAAGTTGCAAATAGGTCAAAATGGTCCTTTATTTTCCCGAATCTGGTCAGATGTGGTTGTGAATTAACATATAAGGATTCTTGGGCTAAGTTAATATCATCGTTTGATCAAGTTGATTTTTAAAACTCGTTTGGTATTTTTAGATCAACTGTTGGCAGCCCTTGACCCCAAAAAGTAAACAAATTTGTCGTTCAGGGCCTCAAAATGGACCCGAAAGTTTGGGACTCAAAAAACTGTAAAAAATTGTCGAAATGGAAAACTATTCTTTGAACCAATGGAATAGGTGGGTGGTCATCGATATCCATCTGGATCACTCAGCCCCACATGCAACCCATAGTTGAATTATCCTTTTCCACATGGCATCCTCAACCACATTGTCTGCCTATGTGGCTTCCACATCACACGTGATTTTGTCCTCCTGTCATGCTTATACGCACACACACACACACACACACATAGTGCAAAAAAAAAATTAAAGGGAAAATGGAACCTCGCATGGGAACCCTTCCCACTGGGTATCGAGTCATCGAGAATTCTACAAAAATCCTTGCAAGGAGACCCCTGATGGTCTGGGGTTTGATTGATCTTTCAAAATAGATATCTACGACTAATATCTCTCAAGTTCAAGATCCTACAACTAAGGATTTAGGGGGGTTAAATCTGAGGCCTCCATGCTTAGTTTGGCTCCTCATTTTCTCTACTAGATAATAGGAAGTTTCCAAGTATGAAACCCTTAACCTCATATCTGTTAGACTGGTGCACTATGTCACATATCTCTCTCTCCCTCATGCTTGTGTAACGACGTATGGAAGTATGGGCTAGAACCTTGTTCCTTGGACATCGACAAATCGGGACTTCCAAAGGGGCTTAGAATTAGAATTCTCTCGAGCTTCAGTGCTCTGGTGCCCCAAGATGCATAACTCCTCCTGACCTTACTTATTATATTGACAACCAAGATTTCTCAGACAATAGATCTGATGGTTGATATTCAATCATCGATTGTTCAGGGATTTTGTTGACTAGACTTAGTCCATCTTTGGATAGTTAGGATCAACCCTCTCCCCATATTGACATTTGTTGTAGCTCACATATATACAAGGGACTATTATGGGTAACCATCCCATCTTTAGATGGTTGAGGTTTACTATGAAAATAGGATCAATGGCTATTGTAACCCACCAATTTATTCAAGAAGTCAAGGGAAAGGGGAGGGAGTTTTGGACATAGAAATCTTGTAACCCTCCTCCTCACTTTCTCATAGAGCTTTTTATCATGTACTTTCGACCTTTCTCAACCTATTTTTGAACAAGCAATAAGCTTGCTACTTATCTCCCATTTTGACAGATTGGGAAACACCCAACATGGATTATCAACCTTCTCCAACCTCTCATATGCAACACCACCATGATTCTCCATTTGACATTGGAGGGGAGTATATCGCCTCATTTTTACATTTAGTTATTATCTTACATCTTGGCTTCCTACACAGGAAACCCAATATGATGATAGATGTATTTGTGTTCTTACATGAACCATAGAATCTAATTCATTTTCTCTATCGATATTCAAATTCGATGGTTTTCCAATACATCAAGCATCATTATTATCATGTAGGAATGTACATCCATAGCACATTTACATATAACAATCATGTGTTTCACTCAACATACAGAACATACAAGTACTTATCTATTTAGTGAAGAGGTTAACCAGGAAATTGACTGTGGGTTTTCACCTCTCCACCCAACCATAGGCTCTATGTTCTTAGTCACTTCAACAACAAGCCACCCTTGTTCCAAGCCATGATACCACCAAGGAAATTCTCTGCAATTTTTCTCCCTTGCAACAACATATATCTTTTCCTCAGGTCGTGTATGGACCTCCTCCTCCTCTCGTCTTCCTTCATGCATTCTATTATTCTCTCTCCCCTTGTGCATCCTCTGGACGTAACTCCCTTGGAATGTTTTTGACCTATCCCCTCCCTTTCGTCAGAAGGAAACCTGTGGGTCAATCTGGGGCTAAAGAATATGGTACCATATTATACCTATGGCTGACAGTTTCAGTTGTCCTAGCCAGATTTCCCATACCTTTATTTATGGAGGGTGGTTGGTTGTTCAACCACTAACCCTTTCTCATTAACTGATTTTCCTTGAAATCAAAATGAAAGGGAATATCTAAATATTCCAAAATTTTATACCTCAGTACAGAATCTTGGGTTACCTAGTCAGGGCATAGTGAACCCCCTCTATAGGCTTCCTCACTTTCTCCTCTAGTGGTATCATGGCCAATACTTTAATGCTTCACCCCAATAGCCATTTGTTGGCATTTACAATAATATATTTACAATGTTTTCATGACACTGCATAGAAACCATAAATCATGATTAATTACATAAAATCATAGGTTTATATTAAAGGGGAGTGTTACACATCTTAACTTTCAATCTATCATTCCCCTGAAGGTGAAAACATTTGCTCTATTTTTTTTCAAATAAAAAATTTACACACACATGTGTATATGCCACTTGTCAGCTCTAGGTTGAGCACAAAATAAGTTACACCTTCCTCATACTAAGCACCACACTATTGAATTTTTTTAACCATGAGAAACTTTTTATTTTCAATTACAAACATTTGGAATAAGTTGGAAGAGTTAAAAGTTCATTTTATGTTGAGAAGTGTTGTGGTGAGGTTGTATGAGAACATTATTGCACAGTTTGGGAACATTGAGGACTTGTTGGAAGAAATTGACTATAATATAGGAGTCAAGCAAGGTTGTCACTTGTCCCCTACCCTCTTTAGCATATACATTGACAAGTTAGAGGATTGTTTGGAATAACCAGGTTGTGTCGGCCCAATTCTCATTGGTATAGTCATCATTCTTCTTCTCTATGTTGATATTTCTCTTATGGTGAGTAGTCCCTATGATATTGGCAAGAATCTAAGAATCCTCAAGGATTTTTTCTCCATTACGAGTATGTTTGTTAACACTAACAAAACAATTATTTTTATAATTAAATCCAAAAACATCACTTGTGATACTTTTGTATACAACACAACACCTTGGGGGAAGTTTCTTTGTACAAATATCTTGAAATCGATATGCATAACAAGCTCAATTAGAACTGTAGAATTGAGAAAACTATAAATGGGGGATGGAAAGTTTATTATGGGCTTGAGAACAATTGTAAAACAATAGACCTTTGGATTTGGGATAAGAAAAAACTCATATTTTATACTCTCATGACTCATGTTGTTTTATATGGTTGTGAAGTTTGGGGATGCAATAAATCTCTAGAGAATCATGGAGAAAGGTAGAGCATATCCAAAATAATTTTATAACTTATAGTATCAAAATTAAAGGAAATACACCCTATCCTCTCCTCCTCATAGAAGCGGTCTTTTCCCCAATTGAAAGCATGGCTATGACTAGGTACCTAATGTATAATAACAAGTTAAACACCATAGAAGACAAAAGGCTACCCAAAATTTCTTCAAAATCCATCCTAAACCACCTTCGAATCAAGCAAGGATGACATAAACATGCCTAATCTCGGATAAATCATTGGGGAGTAAAATAAAAGATCATTCTGCAACACAAGGATAATATTAAAAATACTATTACTTCTAATTTTAAGGAGAAACCATGTTGCAATAAATAATTAGAGGCTAGAAGAAAATTAAGATACTATAAGGTGATAAACCCTAATCTAGAACATCAAAAGTATCTCTATGTTTTGACCAATTTAAAGAAGAAAATAAAGAAGAACAAATTCTCATGAACTCCATAGTGAAATTGGGCATTGGGCAATTCCCAAAATGTCACTGGATGAAAGAATTTGTCGTTTTTGTGACACTATGAGGGTTGAATATGAAAATTAATTTCTCTTAGAATGTTTACCAATATTAGATCTTCATTCCAAAATATTTGTCATAGTACCAACCTTCCTAACCTTCTAACTCAGCAAAACTATGGTGAACCTTGGAACACTTATCTTAATGTTTTTTTAGCACATAAATAAAATTCTAAAGAAATCTAAGGAATTCCTTATATATATATATATATATATATATATTCTGTCAATTCCATGCTAAGCACTATACATAAAGGGGATATTGAAATACTTTATTTAAGCCCATTTCTTTTTGTTATTAAATGTTATTTATCAACTCCATGTTAAACTCCATATTAAAGAGGAAAGGAATTACACCTGTGGATCAATATGGGGCTGCAAAATATGGTACCCTATTGTACCTGTGGCTGACAGTTTCAATTGTCCTAAAGATATTTCCCATACTTGTATGCATGGAGGGTGGTTGGTTGTTCAACCACCAACCCTTCCTCATTAATTGATTTTCCTTGAAATCATAATTAAAGGAAATATTTGAATATTCCCAAATTTCATACCTCAGCATAGAATCTTGGGTTACCTAGTTAGGACATAGTGAACCCCCATTATAGGCTTCCTCACTTTCTCCTCTAGTGGTATCATGGCCGGTACTTTAAGGCTTCACCCCCACAGTCAGTTGTTGGCATTTACAATAATATATTTACAATGTTTTCATGTCACTACATGGAAACCATAAATCATGATTAATTACATAAAAACATAGGTTTAGAAATGGGGGTGTTACATATCTTAACTTTGAATCTATCATTCCCTTGAAGGTGAAAACATTTGCTCTAGTTTTTTTCAAATAAAAAATTTACACACACACAAATATATGTCTGTGTGTGTGTGTGTGTGTGTGTGTGTGTCACTTGCCAACTCTAGGTTGAGCACGAAAGGAATTACACCTCCTCATAGTGAGCACCACCCATTGAAATTTTTAACAATAAGAAAAAATTTATTTTCAATTACGAACATTTGGAATAAGTTGGAAGAGTCAAAATTTCATTTTAAGTTGAGCAGTGTTGTGGTGAAGTTGTATGAGAACATTATTGCAAATTTTGGGAACACTAAGGGTTGGTTGGAAGAAATAAACTATAATATAGGAGTCAAGAAAGGTTTTCCCTTATTCATTACCCTCTTTGGAATATACATTGAGAAGTTAGAAGAATGTTTCGAATAATTGGGTTGTTTCGACCCAATTCTCACTGGTATAGTCATCATTATTCATATTTATGTTGATGATATTGCTCTTATGGTGATTAGTCCCTATGATTGCTCATCATTATTCATCTCAAGGATTTCTACTCCAATATGAGTATGGCTATTAACACTAACAAAAAAAAAATTGATAATTAAATCCAAAAACATCACTAGTGATAGTTTTGTATATGACACAACACCTTGGGGGAAGTGCCTTTGTATAAATGTCTTGAAATCTATACTCATCACAAGCTCAACTAGAACTACAACAATGAGAAAAGGATAAATGGAGGATGGAAATCTTATTATGGGCTTGATAACAATTGTAAATCAACAGACCTTTGGATTTGGGATAAGAAAAATATCCTATTTTAGACTCTCATCACTCATGTTGTTTTATATGGTTGTGAAGTTTGGGGATGCAATAAATCTATAGAGAATCATGGAGAAAGATAGAGCGGATCCAAAAGAATTTTATAACTTATAATATCAAAATTAAAGGAAATACACCCTATCGTCTCCTCCTCATACAAGCAAGTTTTTCCCTCGTTGAAACCATGGGTATGACTAGGTACCTAATGTATAATAACAAGATAAACAACATGGAAGACAAAAGGCTACCCAAAATTTCTTCCAACTCCATCCAAAACCACCTTCTGCTCAAGCAAGGATGGCATAAATATGCCTAGTCCTCACTAAATCATTGGGAAATAAAAGGAAATATCATTCTACAAAACAAGGATAATATTAAAAATATTAATACTTCTAATTTTAAGGAGAAACCATGTTGCAATAAATAATTAGAGGCTAGAAGAAAATTAAGATACTATCAGGAGGTGATCAACCCTAATCTAGAATATCAAAACTATCTCTATGTTTTGACCAGTTTAAAAAAGAAAATCAAGAAGAGAAAATTCTCATGAGCTCCATAGTGAAACTGGGCATTGGGCAATTCTCAAAATGTGACAAGATGAAAGAATTTGTCGTTTTTGTGACACTATGAGGGTTGAATATGAAAATTATTTTCTCTTAGAATGTATACCAAGCTTAGATCTCCATTCCAAAAGATTTATCATAGTACCAACCTTGGAACGCTTCTCTTAATGTTCTTTTAGCACATAAATAAAATTCTAAAGAAATTTAAGTAATTCCTTACCTTTTTAAGATCTGATAAACCAAATTATCTCTTGATGAATTCATCATTATTGTATATAAAGTTGAGATTGAAATATTTTATTTATAGTTGACATTGAAATATATATATATATATAGCACTTGTAAATTCCATGCTAAGCACTATACATAAAGTGGATATTGAAATATTTTATTTAAGCAATTTTTTTTGTTTTTAAATATTATTTATCAACTCACTGTTAAAGAGAAAAAGAATTACACATCTCCTTCACAAATTAAAAGACATTTATCCACCTAATAAATTTTATAATCCTTATTTAAAACAACATGTTAAATGATGTTGTTGTTACGCCGAAAGGCGTATACCTATTGGAGATGGGCACAATTAATTACCTTTTAATCTAAAATTCTAATATGATGGTTAACAATAGACGTATACCTATTGGAGATGGGCAAAATTAATTACCTTTTAATCTAAAATTCTAATATGATGGTGATTTACTCTTCATAACTTCCTTGTATTTTTTAATGCATCAGTTAACCTGTTTACTTTTTAACATTTATCTAATCACATTAAGAAATTACTGTACCACCACATGATTGCCACGTTTAACTGATTAACCTTTGGAATTACCACATTTAAGATTAACTTTTGGATTTTCTCAGCTCTATTTGAGTTTTAGCTGTCGATGCGTTTCAATTCACCAGAGTATTGTTCGTCCAGATAACTTTCTGCCTTCACCAACCGCAACACCAGCCACTTTGCAGCTGTGCTAGTTATTATTATGTCAAACATGTTTTTTATAATCAAATAAAATGATGAACATTACCAAGTCCAAATTAGTAATGCAAGAAGGGAATGAGATTTTGCTAATCAACGAAATCCGTAGGTTGCCCATGAATGTAACACACTTCATAGGTTGTATCTGTCGCCCTGTGCGACTAATTCCCGAATTCAAGATACACGTCTTCTAATGCGACTCTGTCGGTTGTAATACGTCTGTGAACCTCAACAAATGTCTTCTGTCGACACATTAAAATATCTCATGACTACCATTAAAAACATCAGGAGCACTCCCGATTTGGCATTAAACAAATGTCTTCTGTCGACTTATTCTGATATGTCTGTGATCTTTAACAAATGTGTTCTGTCCACATTACAATATCTCATGCATCAAGAACACTCCCGATTTGGCATTAAAATAAAACTTGGCTGATCAATGCTGTATCTGAATAAGTCTACGTTGAAGTAATCTACTTACCTTTTACATGTGTTTGCTATTTTTAAATTATATTGTGCGCAGGCGCCTGATTATTGAATCATACCTGTCAAAAGTTGCGCAACAACATTGAATAGATCTTCATTTGATCAATACACGAATAAGTCAAAGTCGGTTGAATTTATCTTACACAGAAGAGTTATAAATATGAAGCCTACATCTTCTCTACTTTGTGTCAACAAGTTTGGAAAATATATTCACTGGCTTAAAATGGCTGGTTTCAACAGAAATCGCTGGTTCCTACTTACTATATTATTGATCGTGTTCTGTAGTTTACATAATAATTCTGAAGCAGAAGCTGCAGCAGCAACCCTTCTCTCAAAAAAGTCAATCGATCCACCGTTTGGGAATTCGTACGAATGATCTCCAACCCTAAATGCCATTTATTTATATCAATGTTTTATATTTTCTTTTGCCATTGACATGAATGGCTAATAGATATATAGTTATCTTTGAGAGTAGAGGGCACTCTCTCTGGATCTGTCTAATAAGTAAATGTCGGTTTTTTCAGGCTTATTCGAGCAGTGGATGCATCTGGAGTCCAAATTTATAAATGTGAAAAAAATTCAAATGGAACTGGGCTCGTGTATACTTCGGTTGGGGCAATGGCCACGCTCTCCTCTCCTGATAGTAGTAGTTTCAATGGGAAGTATACTTCAGTGGGTTATCATTATTTCTTGTCTGAGCCTCTAGCTCAAGGTGGGAAGCCCACCTTTTCGTTCAGCATGAAGGCAGGAGAACCCATCTCGGCCATCCCTGAATCAACAGTAACATGTA
>ML791915.1:338538-349649 GCA_009831015.1 Picea engelmannii
ACGGAGGACAACCCACGTGGGAACTGTTCATGCCTTTTAGTCGAGTGACCGTAAAGGTTGTGAGTTCAATTACAGTGGATTCTGACAGTATTGATTGGACCGAAATGGAGGCTACCAGTCATGGTGGAAACAAGTATGTGATTCCACCCAATTGTTTTCACATTTTGATTATTTCTTTTCCTTATTCTACTGATGTGATGACACCATATTACTTTTGTTTTTCTCTGCAGAAATGGACTACTTCAAAACGTGAAATACATGCAGCGAGTTTCTACGGTCGGAGGACTTCCTCCTCAAATAACGGCGGGATCTGCCGTGGTAGGAGACGAATACACGTCTCCGTTTTCAACAATCTATTGGTTTTATGTATAATTAGCACAGTTACATAATTGTGGTTGATCAATGCAGAAAGGTTGATAAGATGAAAAGAATCTTTAAAAGAATATATTAAATTTTATTATTGAATAACAAATAAACTGTTGAGCTTCATTTATCTGGTGTTAATATTTTAATTTCTGTTAATCACTTATGTGGCAATCAGTTAGCTATTAAAGTAATTTCTAAATATGATTAGGTAAATGTAAAAAAGTAAACACATAAACTGATGTCTTTATAATAGCTAGAAAGTTAATGATTGAAATCACAGCCATTTATTTTGTGTGACTACTAAGAATATTCAAGCCATATTTAATCCTGTCCATAGAAAACTTATTAAGCATTAAACCCCTATTAAATCTGCCCATTATCAATAGGTGTACGCCTTTCGGCGTAATCACTCTTTGTATCCAATAAGGCAATGACAAATTTCAAAAGTCAATATATTTGATTATGCTTATGAGACTGTATCAAAAGGAATAAGGGAATGACAAATTTCAAATGTCAATTTGATACTGTATTAAACTGAATTTTCAATATTGTTAAAATGGCCGTCCACTTAGTCATGTCTGTTATATTGATTGAGTACTTTGCTTAAGAATTTAAGTTAGATGGCCGTTCATTTAGCCGTGTTATATTTCTTTTCAGTGAGTATTTTGTGTTAACTAATTTTTTCATGGAGTTACATGCACATACATGCAGTTATGTTAATGTAATTATGTGATCTATTCATGATCTGTTTGTATAATTAAGTAATAGATGTTATATATGTGACCATACCCATAGAGATGGAGTACAATGTGAGTGCAAACAGATGATGATTGTATGTTTATGAAGGTTATTTTAATTCTCCCTTGAATAATAAGAATATTGATAATCATTAGTTGTGATTTTTTCTTCATTGGGTTTCCACATAAATCACTATCTCAAGTGTATGATTGATGTATTTGGTTTAATGAGTATTTAATCTTGTTTATTTTTATGCTCTGTTATATGCTATATTTTGCTTCCGGTACCTAACACTTTGCATGTATCCATTATTAACTAGAAAAAAAAATATCATTAAAAAAAAGTCACAAAATCTTTATCCGTCCATATTTTGTAAGGATTCCTTCGATTTCCTGAGATGAAAAATTAATTCTTGTAATTATGTTACCTGGAAAAAAAGCAATATCAAATGAGATATGACAAATCGGAAGTTTTTACTTAACACTTAGCTTTGAAGTATATTTCTGAAGAAGATGAGGCAGATGTGAGAAAGTTCAGATCAGAGATCGTGGGTGGGTTTAAGTTGCCAAGGTGTTTCGGTTATCAATGATAAGAAATCACTTGCGCTTCAATTTTTTGTGTTTATCAGTGATTATTAGTGTTGAATATACTTTTAATTGGGAGGGATGTGTGACTTAAGTTATCACTCTCTGCTATTTTTGTCTACTAGGTGCTTGATTTGCATTCAATAAGCCGAAATGGGCTGAAGGTTTCACAAGACTCTCATCAATAAGCCCATTTTGCCTTCAATAAGCCAAAATGGGCTGAAGGTTGAGTTTAACATATTAAGTTGTTTATAGTGGATATGATGTGAATATACTCACAAGAGTTAACTCAAGGGAGTTAAGTTATGGTTGTTGGAAACATGTCAACGAATTTCCTCATGTTGTCACATGCACATGCACATGCATTCAACTATGTTAATGCGTATGCATGCAATCTATTTATGAACTTCTCGTGTAACTATGTGATTTATTCATGATCAATTTGTGTAACTTAGTGATAGATGTTACATATGCAAACATAGCCATAGAGGTGTGAGTACAATGTGAGTGCAATGCAATGCAATGTGTAGTGAGTGTGTGAGAGAAAGACTCAATACTGAGGTGTTGTGTGTATGAGAGGAGAGGATGGCTATATGCACGGGTTGGCTATTGTAATTCTCCCTTGAATAATAAGAATATCGATTATCATTTCCCATGGTTTGTTCCATCATTGGGTTTCCACATGAATCACTGTGTCAATTGTGTGTTTGATGTTCTTGGTTTCATGCATGTTTGATATTGCTCGTTTATGCTCTGTTTTTATGCTATGTTTTTCTTTCACTTCCCAACAAGTGGTATCGGAGCTTAGAGTTGAAGGAGCAAAGAGCGAAGGAGAACAGAATCTGGTCGTTGCATCGAAGAGCCTGGTTTATTAGAACCTATGATTTTCTTTTGGACGGTTGTTTCTACTAATGGTGAAAGTGTAGAGTTCCAAGTTTGAGGTGGAAAAGTTTAGTGGTAAGAATAGCTTTGCATTATGGAAGCTCAAGATGTGAGATCTTCTTGTGCAACAAGGATTGCAAAAGGCCTTGGCTGGAAAGTCAAAGAAACTGACAAGCATGAAAGACAAGGATTGGGAGGATCTAGATGCAAGAGCCCTCAGTACTATTCGTTTCTGTCTAAAAGATGAGGTGTTGTTTAACATCGTTGAAGAGAAGACAACAACAGGTTTGTGGACTAAACTGGAGATTATGTATATGAAAAAGAACTTTCCAAACAAAATCTTCTTGAAGAGGAAGTTGTACAGCTTGCGGATGAAAGAAGGTACAAAAATTATTGATCACTTGATTTGTCAATTAACTAATATGGAAGTAAATTTTGAAGATGAGGAAAAGGCGGTTACGCTATTGTGTTCATTGCCTGAGTCTTGCGATCATCTGGTCACAACTGTGTGGTTTAACACAACAGATGCCATTGATTATGACATTGTTATGGGAGATTTGTTGTCTGAGGAGATAAGGAAAACATCCAGTAAAGAAACCTCAATAGTAGAAGAAACGGTGGTTAGAGGTCGAACTACAGAAGGAGGGAAAGATCAGAAAGGTACAACCTCGTCTAAGTCTAAAGACAGTAAGGGTAAGGAAAAATGTTGTTTTTGTGGCAAATATGGGCATCTCAAGAAGGATTGTTGGAAAAGGCAACAAGCATCCAAAGAGGACTCCATAAAAGAAGAAAATTCAGCTACAGGTATGGTTGATGAAGTTTTGTCTGTCTGTTGGGTCTCTCCATCTGTGTTCACATAGAAGGTGCAGGGTGGTGATGGTTGAGTCACCGTGAAATAATAAAAAACAAAAAAAAATGTATTTACTTTGGAGTTGTAGAAATTATTGATTACATGTAAATGAGCATATGTCTATAAGACTTGGATAAGCATGCATACCCATGGTTTATCATGTCACCTATGAAAAGTATATACATAGATTTAGGTAGATTGAATATGTGGGGGGGCATGTATGTTGGGTTAACCTTGACTCAATGAAAGAGTTAATGATTTAAATCTGTTTTTAGGTCAAAGAAGGTGGTTTTTTGGGTCCATGTGTTTTGGGTATCCCGTGGTATTGTGTCCATGGATTGCATGTAATGAAGACTATAAAAGGCTTGGTGAACTCCATTGTAAATGGGCTAGAGATAAGTGGTGAAGGATTACTTGGCTAGTTTGCCTGGATTTGGTCAAAGTTGTTCAAATACAAAGTTCAAGGTGGAGCAGTGTGTCCAGTTTAGAAAGGTGGGTCTGTAGAAAGGTTGATGTGTTGGCAGGTCAATCAAGTGTTTGAGAATATATGATGAAGGTAGGTTCATATCCATGGAACTTGGAAAGTATTGCAAGGAAGTTGGGTTTGAATAGGCATGTTCAGTAATGTCAAGTTGCATCAATAGTTGTGGATAGAAGTGGTTGTGCTATCTAGTAACTCGGTCACCATCGGTTGTAAAAGACAGGAAGATTAAGGAAGAGGTATGAACGGGTCATCTGGTACCTACTCAAATGTGAAATTATTCGGTTATGATGCTTATGGTTTTTTATCAGCTTTATAAGTAGGAACCAGATCAGATAGGTAGATCTTTGATATGGTGTTGATGTTAAGGGGTGCATACTGTGGGATCCTACTATCCATAGAATCATCATGGTAGAGATGCAATGTTTGATGAATATCCTTTTATAAAATGAAACATAGTAAAATATGAAAGATTCAAAGCATGGTTGGTAGCAGAAAGGTATTTGGAAGGTATTTATTTCCATGAAAGTTTCTCACCGATTGTTAAATTTTTTTTTATATTTATGTTTTGTTAGCACTGGTTGTCATAGTACAGCTAGATGTTAAAACTATTTTACATGGAGTTTTCTTTGGATAAGGGGATGTATATGGAACAACCAGAACGGTTAGTTCATAGTCACAATAGAAGATTTGTTTGCAAACTCAAAATATCATTGTATGGCCCGAATCATGCTAGGAAAATAGTACAAGATATTTGATTCATTCATAGTGAGACAAAATTTTACAAGAAGTGAGTATAACCATTTTTTTTATGGTATATTCATTATCTTGGTGTTATATTTTATGCTTGTTACAAGCACAAGCATGGCTGAGATCAACAAGTTGCCTCAGTTGGTTAGGACTTTTGTTATGAAGGATCTGGGAGTAGCAAAATAAATCTTGGGCATGGAAATACACAGAGACAAAAAATATGGTAAGCTTGGCTATCACAACAGAAGTATGTGGTGAAGATACTCAGGAAATTCAGTATGAATAATGTGAAACTCATAAAATCTCTTTGGCTTTCCATTGTAAATTATCTTCAAGTTTATGTCCTAATTGATGAAGAAGAAAAGGGTTATATGTCTCGAGTATTATATGCTAGTAGCAAGTTTGATGATTGTGATGGAGAAATTGTCATCATTTCACATGCAGTTTGTGGTGTCAGTAGACACATGGAAAAACTAGGTCAAGAGCATGGAAATGGGTGCTTCAAACACAAAAGCACAAGTATCACCTACAGTGGTTGTAGTGATTTGGTTTGTAGTTATGATTCATGAGATTTGGACAAGTGCATTAGTTTATTAGACAGGTTATTGATGGAGACAAAATGGTCCATATTGGAGTGAATCATGCAAGCATGTTCACGTAACGGTATTGTTAGATAAGTTGCGGAGCTGTGATAGTGTTTGGCTTCTCTTACAAGAAAGGTGATGGATGAATTAATTAAGGGCATGATATATCAGGTAAATTGTTGTCAAGGTGGAGATTGTTGGAAACATTCCAATGAATTACCTCATGCGGTCACATGCACATGCATGCATGCAATCTATTTATGAGCTAATCATGTAACTATGTGATCTATTCATGATTAGTTTGTGTAACTGAGTGATAGATGTTATATATGCAAGCATACGCATAGAGATGTGAGTGTAATGCAGTGCAATGTGTAGTGAGTGTGTGAGAGAAAGACACAATATTGAGGTGTTGTGTGTATGAGAGGAGAGGATGGTTGTATGTCTGGGTTGGCCATTTTAATTCTCCCTTGAATAATAAGAATGTCGATTATCATTGCCGTGGTTTTTTCCTTTATTGTGTTTCCACATAAATCACTATGTCAATTATGTGTTTGATGTTCTTCGTTTCATGTGTGTTTGATCTTACTTGTTTATGCTCTGATTTTATGCTATGTTTTGCTTCCACGACCCAACAATGGTGGGCCTATGATATAAACGCATAAACAATCATTGTAGATATTCTTAACTCATAAACCAAAAGAAAAAATCTTTCTAATAAATAGCCTTCAATTAATTATGAACTTGATTATGTTTAAAGGTTATACACATAATAAATAATATAATAACTACCAAATAGTTGAAGAAAACAAAATAAAATGTTTAAGTCTACATGAAAGAGGAAAAGATGTTAAGTCCACAAAGAAGAAAAAAGGGTACAATAAGTGCAAATATGTCCTTTATAGATTATTCCACCTTATTCCAATGTTCCAATATGAAAAATACCACATTTGAATTTTATGTATCCGAAAACAAACCCTTCATGTTATAAAATATAAATATATGTCTCACACAAAGTAAGACATAATCACACACACTCCACCGTTTGAAACTCATAGTTGTGAAAGCTTAGAGGTTATATAAGACAAAGTTGAATTTTTACACTTTCTTATTCATATATATATAAAGTAATTGGATTATATTATATATATTCTAATGGTTAAGAACATGTGTTTCCTTTCAAGAAGTCACAGGTTCAAATCTAGAGGGGGGTAGGGTATGTATATCTTCATAAACTTTACCAGTCAAGTTGTTGGGCGAAGGGGGATCCCTTATACCACAAACAAAAGGATCTCATACATCAGTGTGGTGGCTTGACTATGACCTTAAAAATAGATTATTATTATTATTATTATTATTATATAATATAATATTTTATTCATATTTACTATATACCATTAATGTTGTGTATTTTAAATAAATAATTTAAAGACTTCGAGAGTTGATAATAAATTTCAAAATCAATTTTAAATGATATTTATATATTACATCCTTTTGCTAATCCCGTTCTATATGAAATTTCTAATTACATGGTTGTTGGGAAATTGACATGAATGGCATAAGAAATCACTCATAGTTTATTAAACTAAATGAAATAATATTTGAGTAAACCCATAATTTGGTGTTATGTGCGTGCTTGGTTGCGTTTTTAGATAGACATGATAAATTAACCCTATCATTGAAAATGTGTTTTTTTTTTTTATGGATTTGTTGAATAAAGGTCATCTTCACGTACGTTTGATAATGTGACCGTCGAGAGGAAGTGTGTTAAAGAGGAAGTGTGTTACAAATTTGCACCCCTTGTCACTTTAAAATAATGAGGGTGTGTCATGACATAAATTTGAAAAGATTAAGTGAACTGTTTGAAAAATAAATGGGAAGATTACGTGAGGAAATGAAATATAGGAATTTAAATCAGGCAATTTTTGTTTATGGATAAAGTTATGAATTTAAATTGCAAATTTTATTCAGGGATAATGTTATATAAAATTATTTTAGATGGAGATTTGATCTATTGAGATTAAGAATATGTATATTTCAATTTGTTATTTCGTTTTTATTAATTCTATTTTTTATAAAGAAAACAATTTAGATAAAAATTGTCCCTATAAAATATTAGAACAAGATATTGATAGTAATGAATATAGTATCTTCTTCCTAGGAGACTTTAATGTTAGAATTAGTACAATTAATCAAGCTATTATTTTAAGTAATGATTCCAACCCTAATCTTCTATGACTAGATGAGGACCTTGTTTTAGCTAATAGATAGAAGAGAAATTTGAAAGACCTGACTGAGACTTTGTATGGTATCGAGCTAATCAAGCTTTGCAATTCTCAATATCTAATCATTTGCAATGGTCTAATGAAGTGGCTAAAATCTAACCATATGAGTTGTATCCATGGGATGGGTAGGAGTGTTGTGGATTATGTGATATCAAATATCCTTGTTTACAACCAAATAGTAAATTTCGACCTTTTAAATGACCATGAGCTTGACTCTAATCATAGACCTTTAACCCTAACTCTAAACTTTATCCTACACCAAAACTCCCTTGAAGATAACTCTGATAATCAAAGGCACTTGTTTTTTGAAAAAAATAAAGTTGATGTCTTTTTAAAGGACTTAAACATTAAGTTAAATATTCTATCATTTAAGAACAATATTGAAGACATCTATCATAATTTTAAGACAACCCTCTCTACCTCCACAAAAAATTCTTTATTGAAGCGTTGTGTAAAAAGAAGAATAAAATTGTGAACCCTTGGTATGATAACGAGTGTAAACTTTCTAGAAAATCCAATAGGAATGCCTCTAACGAGTCCTTGAAATCCAATAAGATTAATAGATACAAAGAACTAACTAAAAGGGGGAAAATGCACTACATAAATAGAAAACAAGGGAATCTTTTGTGTCTATCTAAGCTAGATCCGAAGAAATTTTCCAGGAAAATTTAACTCGTAAAACTAAATAAATTTATATGATTCCCTTGGCAGATTGGAATTCCTACCTTAAAATTTTATACAAATCCCCTAATGTCTTGGACCACATTCCAAAAGTTTTTACAGAGGATGATGTTTTTTTCTATAGAAGGAATAAAGTTTGAGGTTAATGGACTCACAAACAGAAAATATAAGGATGTCGAAGGCTACCAAGATGAAATATTACAAACTGGAGGGCCTATTATGATCCCTTGCATACATAAGCTCTTTAATTTAGTAGTCAATGAGGGATTCCTTAAACCCAAACTCAAAGCTTCATTGTACTTATGTTTAAAATTGGGGATAAAAGAAATATCTCTAATTATAGGACCATTATGATTAGCCCCATTTTGGCCAATATATATGGAAGTATTTTGGAAAACAAGGCAAGAATATGGATAGAAATCCATGAAAAAAGAGCTAAAGGTCAAACTAGTTTTAGAGGTTATCATTCAACCGTGGACCACCTAGTCACACTTAGGATCATTGCAGAGGATCATTGCAATAATAAAACCAATCTCCTTTGTTGTTTCACTGACTTTAGGAAATATTTTGACACTGTGCCTAAGAATAACATTTGAAATATGTTAGAAGTGATTAAATTTCCCTCCAGGTTGAGAGTTGTTGTGGTAAGGTTGTATGAGAACACTATTTCCAAGTTTAGGAGCACTAAGGGTTGGTCAGGAGAAATTAACTGCAATATAGGAGTCAAAAAAGGTTGTCCCATATCCCCTACACTTTTTGGCATATACATTGATAAGTTAGAAGATTGTCTAGAAGATGCAGGTTATGTTGGACCAACTCTTGCTAGTATAGTCATCATCCTTCTTCTTTATGTCAATGATATTGTTATTATGTCAAGGAATCCATATGATCTTGGTAAGAATATTATAATCCTCAAGGACTTCTACTCTAATACATGAATGACTATGAACACTGAAAAAAGGAAGGTTATGATAATTAAATCTGTAGTGTACCCATTCACTACCCGGATTTTACCAAAACCTCTCGGTTACCATTCTGTACATGGAATCTACAGAACTCATACTGGGTTTTACCAAACAAATGCATTTAACACAATTAAACACAATTAAAAAGAAACTCAGAGTAAAATATATGGGTACTGCTATAAATAAACAAACCATAGCATTCATCATTAATTTATTTACACAACGGAAACATGATACTTAAGCAGCACAATCATTCTCAACATAATTAAATCCTAATTCAATACTTATCTTTTATGGGCTGTAGAATTTCACCAACCAAGTGCAGGCCTTCCATGAACCTCCTAGCCTTAGACCACACTGTTCATCAGCTCAACAGTAGGTCACCCCCGAGCCGGGACTGAGCTCCACCCCAAGGCAAGGAATCTAATCTCAGGCTGAGGTTATAGGGAAGATAGCACGTACACAACCACCAAGCAGAAGCTCTCCCAGGAATCTCCCACACTCTCTTCCCACAGACCCTCATTCCCCACATGCATGTTCCACCCCAGGGGAGTGCACCTTCTCTGTCACCTAGACAGTCCTTCGGCTGCCAGTCCCCCTTACCTTGGGTTACAGGAACAGACCGGACCGAAAGTCTCTGGGCCCTATGGCAGCTACAGGGATTTCTTCCAGGAGTTCTCTTCTCCCTCTGCGCACTCTCTCACCTGGAGGAGTCGCTCACAGGCCAACAAGCCTCATGCAGTCCAGTACTACGTGGTCACAACAATCCATAGGAAACACAGACACAGGTTTCCCCAAATCGGTTCAACAATCACTGGATGATCTCACAGCAATCATTTCGGAACAGGGACTTCACACATGGGCTAACTCGGCTTCCTCGAACCACAAGATTCCTTCCCAAAATCCTCACTGGCTTCTCGCAAGCTGGGACTTACACTCACAGTTTATCTCAGAGACAGACATTGACTCCATGGTTCCCAACAAAGGGTGTACACGGATCTTCCACGCCAAACATAGGTTTCCCCTGCAACAGACATACACGGGGCTTCATGCAGACTGGCTCCTACTGTTCCCCCCAGGAAATCGGGTCGAATGGAATACCCACCCCCCTCACGGCTTGTTGCCTCTGTTTTATTTACATGCACCAGGGTTGACACTTGTCACCCTGGGAAATGCATGCATTCCATCCGTACACCTTCCTTCCACCACTTGGGAACTCACGGGTCCTTCCAAAAGGACTTAGGATAAAAGAATGTGCACATGGATTTTTAGGAATAATATTAAAATATTATTCCAGGTCTAAGCCCCCTAGGCCTAGCCCCTAGGCTCCTCACTCAACCCCTTTTCCACCTTCCAGCCCCTGATCCCTTGCCCATTCTGTGGACGCTCAGTCCCCCATCACTCATTCATCGTGGTCGGTCTGCACTGGCGATATTTATATTTTATTAATTGACCTGCATACTTACAAGTACATCAATAGGCTCCTGGCCTTCAACACTTGGGCTCCCTGGCCTAACAAAACACATAAGACTACAACTTATACAAAACTTGGCTCACTAGCCTATAGAACATATTTACAATTCTTTGCATATAACATGATCTGTAATGGGGCTCGGCCTTGGGGACACTACAATCCCCCTCCCCTTATTTTTGCACTGTCCTCAGTGCAACTTACACTGCCTCTGCGTGTCCTTCAAAATTTTCAAAAATATGCGGGTACTCTGCCCGCATAATATCTGCATGCTCTCAGGTCGCGTCCTCAGGACCGTACCAGGTCCACTGGACCTTTACAAGCTCTATATCTCGATTTCGGAGCTGCTTGTTTTTCCTGTCCAATATGCGCACAGGATGCACTTGCAGGACACCTTCTGGTTCCACCTGAATCACAGTCCAATCGATAACATGATTAGCATCAGGTACATATTTCTTAAGCAGTGAAACATGA
>ML791915.1:350061-397963 GCA_009831015.1 Picea engelmannii
AGGAAAACATGGTCACCCACTTTGAATTCTCTATGGGTTATGTTACTATCAGCGTAACTTTTCTGCCTGTCCTGGGCAGCTTTCAAATTCTGTTTGATTTTGATCATCTGATCTTCCATTTCTTTGAGTAGTTCAGGTCCAACTACTGTTCTTTCAGCTGGATTATCCCAGCTCACTGGAGTGTTGCACTTTCTACCATACAGTGCTTCGAATGGGCTCATCTTCAGAGATGCATGGTACCCATTATTGTAGGTGAATTCTACCAAATGCAGGTAGTCTTCCCACCTTGATGGTTTATCCATCACATACATTCTCAGCATGTCTTCGATTACTCTGTTTACTCTTTCTGTCTGTCCATCAGACTCAGGATGATACATTGTACTAAAGTTCAGATTCGTTCTGAATCCTTTGAACAGTCCTTTCCAGAAATTCGAAGTGAATTTTGGGTCCCTATCAGACACAATTGTCTTAGGAATTCCATGCAAGCGTGCAACTTCTTTTTAAAAGATATCAACAACATCTGCTGCTCTGTGGGTGTTTTTCAATGGAATAAAATGGACAGCTTTAGTAAGCTTGTCCACCACCACCATGATTGAATCATGCTGCTTGCTTGTTCTGGGCAATCCTGTGATAAAATCCATGGTTACCATATCCCACTTCCACTCAGGAATAGGTAAAGGCTGCAACAACCCGGTTGGGTGTCTGTGTTCAGCCTTGACCTTCTGGCATTCCATACATCTGGCGATGTATTCAACAATTTCCTTCTTCATACTTGGCCAAAGATAATGGTTTTTGACTGCTTCCACAGTCTTTTGATACCCAGGATGACCAACATAAGTCACATTATGCATTTCTTTTAGAATTGCCAGCTTCAATTCTATGTCATTAGGTACATACACTCTGTTTTTGTACAGAAGTAAATCATTAGTTCCCAAGGTATAACTTTCCTTGGTTTGCGGTTTCTCATGTTGTTGCAGCTTTGCTACCAATCTTTGGTACTGCAAATCAGCATTTGCAGCTTCAAGAATTCGGTTTTTCAACTTAGTTTTGTACATGATAATGGCTATAGCATGTAATTCATTCACTTTTCTGTTGAGTGCATCAGCCACCTTATTGTCTTTCCCTTTAATATACCTGATATCAAAGTCATATTCACACAAAAATTCCAGCCATCTAATTTGTCTGGCATTTAAGGTTGGCTGATCAAATAAATATTTCAGACTGTTGTGGTCTGTTCTTAATTTGAATTTCTTGCCCATGAGGTAATGTCTCCATTTCCTTAAAACATGGACAACTGCTGCCAACTCTAAATCATGAGTGGCATAATTCTTTTCATGCTCTTTCAGCTTTCGAGATTCATAACAAACTACAAATCCTTCTTGGCTGAGAACTCCTCCCAGCCCCTCCTTACATGCATTTGTGCATACTACATAATCCTTACTTGGATCAACAATCTTCAGGATTGGAGCACTAGTGAGTAGTTGCTTCAATTGCTGGAAGCTGTTCTCACATTGTTCAGTCCACTGGAACTTCTTCTCCTTCTTTTGCAAGGAAGTGATAGCATGAGCTATCCTTGAAAATCCGACTATGAATCTCCTATAATAACCTGCCAGACCCATAAAGGATCTAACTTCTGTCACATTTCTTGGAGTTGGCCACTCTTGAATGGCCTAAACTTTCTCAGGATCCACAGCAATCCCTTCCTCGAATATAATGTGTCCCAGATAATGGATCTGCTTTTGGTAAAATGAGCACTTGCTCAATTTTGCATACAGCTGGTGTTCTCTCAACACCTGCAGCACCATTCTAAGATGTTGTTCGTGTTCTTCCTTTGTCTTGGAGTACACCAAGATATCATCCAAGAAGACTATGACGAACTTGTCCAGATAATTTCTGAACACTCCATTCATTAGGCACATGAAGACAGCAGGCGCGTTGGACAGTCCAAACGGCACCACTGTAAACTCATAGTGACCGTACCTTGTTCTAAAGGCGGTTTTGTTGATGTCTTCATCTTTTATCCTCACTTGATGATATCCCAATCGAAGATCTATTTTCGAAAATACTTTCGCATCCTTCAACCGATCAAAAAGATCATCAATTCTTGGCAAAGGATATTTGTTCTTGATAGTGACTTTATTCAACTGCCGAAAATCAATGCACAGCCTCAGTGTTCCATCTTTCTTCTTCACAAATAGGACTGGGGCTCCCCACGGTGACACGCTGGGACGAATATACCCTTTCGTTAACAGCTCTTCGAGCTGCAGTTGCAACTCCTTCAGCTCTGGTGTGCTCATCCTATAAGGAGCTTTCGAAACTGGAGCTACTCCAAGCATCAGATTTATAGAAAAATCGATGTCCCTCTTTGGAGGTAGTCTAGGCACCTCCTGAAACACGTCTTCGAATTATTTGAGCACCCTGTGGTCTTCCAGATTTGAGACCACATTTTGGAATACTTCTTCCACCCGGGTTGCAAATAATTGACAGCCTTTCTAGTAACATTTCTTCAGCTGCATAGCTGAGATTTCTCTAACAGCCACGGCTCTGGGAATTCCTTGGACTGTTACCTGATTTCCCTCTTCGTTCAGACATGTAAATATATTGTTTCGGCAATCCAAAAGGGCATGGTGTTGGTCCAACCAGTCCATCCCAATTAAGCAATCATATGAACCTAAAGGCAGAATATTCAATTCAGCCTTAGTGCTCATTCCTTTCATGTCCACTGAATAGGATTTAACCAATTCAGTGACCTTCCTTTTGGTCCCTGTGGCTAATTTCACTAACAAAGACTTCTCATGTTTGCTCTTCGTTAGATGCAAACTTTCCACCACCCTAGGGTCTACATAACTATGGCTAGCTCCTGAATCAATTAAAATAACAAGTGGTCGGTTGTTGATCATACCTTCTACTTCAATCATGTGTGATTGAAATTCTGCTTGCTTGTTGTCCAGAGCTACGTATATCCGCGGCATTCTGTTGCCCATATCCTCCACTATTTCAGCTTGTTGAACAGTATGGACAGTTCTTTCTTTGTCTTTTCTGTGGGGGCAGTCTCTGTACCTATGATTCCCTTTATAGCCCCAACACTCCATGGTTGGAGGCCTTGACATTTGTTCACTCCCTTCAACTTTCCTAGGCTCTTTAAAAGATGATTGTCCCCAAGGACTGTTTCTGAAAAAGGAAGGCTTGCTTCCCTTCTGCCTCTGTTCTTTCTTAAACCTCTTCTGGTTATCCCAAGCCTTCTGAAAGGTAGGCTTTTCCTTTTTCTATTCATATAAACATTTCTCCCTTATTATGGTTTCTTCCATGGTCTTGGGATCATCGTATTGAATCTTGTCACCAATGGAAGGTGAGAGTCCACTCAGATACCTCTGAATTTTAACAGACTCATCTTTGATGAATGGAACATACTTCAGCAGTTCCAGAAAACTTCATTCATACTCATCAATGGTCATACTACCTAACTTGAGTTCAAAGAACTCCTTCATCTTTCTGTCATAATATCTTTTAGTCAAGTATTTCTTCTCGAAATACCTCTTGAATTCCTTCCAAGTAATCTTTTTCTCTTTGATGTGCTACACCTGCACAAACTGATCCCACCACATGGATGCCTTTCCTTTCAGTTGGTACATTGCAATTCTTCCTTCTGCATGAGCAGAATAATTCTGCAGCTGGAAATATTTCTTCATGCCAAGCAACCATGTCTTGGAATCTTCCTCCTTCTTATGCTCCCCATCAAATGTTGGAGGTTTAATTTTGTTCATCTCTCCTTTCAATTCCTCCCTTCCAGATTTTTGTTGTTTTCTGGTAGGTGATGAGCTTGAACTGTTGTGTGTCTTACTGCCAGAACATCTTTGGGAGCGACTGTGATGTCGGCTACCACTCCTTGACCTGCTTCATATCCCATGAGTTCTGCGACTCTCCATCGTACTTGAGTCTCTTCCTTTCTCAAGTTTCTTCTCTATTCTTTCCATACTCTACAAGAATCTTAGGTTTAATTTCCCTTGCTGATCTCTGACTTTCATGAGATTTCAGCTATCAGCTCGGCATTCCTTGGCCTCTCTTTGTAACCCTTCAATGATTTTCATCATATGTCCTTCCTTATCCATCTCTTTTCCATGCCCATTAGAGTTCGATCCTTCGACTCCCTGGTTAACATCCTTTCCTTCTTGTTCGTCTTCCATTTCAGGGATAATTTGCATTCTTCCCCACTCCATACTTGGCTTTGATTATTTGCAGTTTTGGCCTTCGTTGAACTCTGCACACACACTGTGAAATTGAA
Organism: Picea engelmannii; assembly: GCA_009831015.1. Classification (NCBI taxonomy): domain Eukaryota; kingdom Viridiplantae; phylum Streptophyta; class Pinopsida; order Pinales; family Pinaceae; genus Picea; species Picea engelmannii. The sequence goes on from ML791915.1 coordinate 354,344, forward strand.
TTCGAAATTTGTTAGGCCATTACACTTTCTGAACAATCCGCAACATTCATAATTAATACGAACAAGAACGAAAGATATTTCAACTTCACAAAGTTTTCTGAGTTTTGTCTGGCTCTGTGTTTTTTGGGTGTCTGAAACTTTAATTCAGTTACTTCAGGACTTCCAGTTTCAGAGTTTCGCAACTCCTGATGTCGAGGTTTACTATCCTCTCAGATTCCCGATCTCCGATAAGCCCTTTTTTACGTACTAGCCCTCATGAGCCTAGCTCCTGACTCATATGACCATGCGCCCCGACCGTGGTCATTTCCCTCTCGTGACTACTCCTATCGGAGTTTCGGCACTTGCGCTGTCAACAGGCGCATGTCCTCGCAACCCCCGATTCTCCGATATGCCTTAGTCCTCCAAGCTCAGCCCTGGCTGATGTGACCGCTGACTCGTGACCCTGACCTTATCCCTTATCGGGGTTCAGGGTTTCGCAAATATGAATGCGCCAAAACGCTTGACAGTGGAATCCCCGATTTCCCGATTTCCGATGGACTCCATCCGTGCTAGCCCTCTGGGCTAGAGCCTCACCATACAACCACACTATATGACCTCCACCCTACTCCGTCGAGTTTTCGGCGATTTCAATATCATATTCATACGCTCACGGAATCTCCGATGGGTCCCAGTCGTTGACTTGTCAACAGTCCTTTCTCTTGTTGCTATGATTCTACCACCTGTCCTCCTGACCGTCGGTGTGGCCCCACACACCTAATCCTTATCAGGAAATCGTGTATCGCGATTTTCCCATGCAAGAAACCTTTGCCTCCAGAATCTCCGATTTCGGATTCCCGATATGCCGACGTGCCTCTTGCTTTAACCCTTCACGGTTAAGTCAGGTCCATGTGACCTGTGTTCATATGACCACAGTCATATGATTCTATCGGGTTTTCGGGGTTCGGAGTTTCACAACGCATGAACTCCTTATCCCTGCGATTCCCGATTCCTCGAATCCTGATTTCCGATGGATGACCTTTCTATCGGGACTTTCCCTATGAACCTCAATCACCAATGGATTTACTCCTTGTCGGGACTTTTCCGATGGTGCATATCTCTGCCACGTGTCCACTAAATGAACGGTCTAGATTTTGTCGCGAAATCGCGTATCGTGATTCCATGTGATGAGATCTCTATGTGTTCGAGAACTCCAATTCTCTGATTTCTGACTCTGTGGAATCTCCTGACACGTGTCCACCCGAGATTCACAGATATGATCCCTCCTCAGGTTTTCGAGAATCACAAGGTCTCGATTCTCTTGACTTCAAAAATTCCGACGCCTCTCTGGAACTTCTCCTCTACCCATGAGGACTTAAATCCTGCGCAACTTTTGTCAACTCGGATGGTTGACGGGTAATCCCACAGGGATCTTACGACTCACAATCTTCCCGAGTTTAACTCCTGTGCAGCATTCGAAAGTTTTGAATATTGTGCACGTTCTCCAGATCCGACGGTTACAAGGGTTTTCCTTCCCTCCCGAACAGATCTGACGGTTCTCACACCATCAGTGTAGAAACCGGTCTCCCTGTGGTCATAGACCATACCGGCTGTGGGTTTCGCCGCACCGCTAAACTCCTAGCTTGTAAAAGCGGTCAAGCAACAACTTGACACACTGGAACAACCAATGTCCGAAATTGGCCATTCCAGGCCCAATTTCTCTTCACATTTTTGGTCCAAAGACCGCTCTACTGGCCCATCTAGGCTCAGTGTCGAAACCTTGGCTCTGATACCAATTTTTAGTGTACCCATTCACTACCCGGATTTTACCAAAACCTCTCGGTTATCGTTCTGTACATGGAATCTACAGAACTCATACTGGGTTTTACCAAACAAATGCATTTAACACAATTAAACACACTTAAAAAGAAACTCAGAGTAAAATATATGGGTACTTCTATAAATAAACAAACCATAGCATTCATCATTAATTTATTTACACAGCGGAAACATGATACTTAAGAAGCACAGTCATTCTCAACATAATTAAATCCTAATTCAATACTTATCTTTTATGGGTTGTAGAATTTCACCAACCAAGTGCAGGCCTTCCACGAACCTCCCAGCCTTAGACCACACTGTTCATCAGCTCAACAGTAGGTCACCCCCGAGTCGGGACCGAGCTCCACCCCAAGGCAAGGAATCTAAACTCAGGCTGAGGTTACAGGGAAGATAGCACGTACACAACCACCAGGCAGAAGCTCTCCCAGGAATCTCCCATGCTCACTACCCACAGACCCTTATTCCCCACATGCCTGTTCCACCCCAGGGGAGTGCACCTTCTCTGTCACCTAGACAGTCCTTCGGCTGCCAGTCCCCCTTACCTTGGGTTACAGGAACAGACCGGACCGGAAGTCTCTGGGCCCTATGGAAGCTACAGGGATTTCTTCCAGGAGTTTTCTTATCCCTCTGTGCACTCTCTCACCTGGAGGAGTCGCTCACAGGCCAACAAGCCTCATGCAGTCCAGTACTACGTGGTCACAACAATCCACGGGAAACATAGACACAGGTTTCCCCAAATCGGTTCAGCAATCACTGGATGATCTCACAACAATCATTTCGGAACAGGGACTTCACAGACGGGCTAACTCGGCTTCCCCGAACCACAAGATTCCTTCCCAAAATCCTCGTTGGCTTCTCGCAAGCTGGGAATTACACTCACAGGTTATCTCAGAGACAGACATTGACTCCACGGTTCCCAACAGAGGGTGTACACGGATCTTCCACGCCAAACATAGGTTTCCCCTCTGCAACAGACATACACGGGGCTTCATGCAGACTGGCTCCTACTGTTCCCCCCAGGAAATCGGGTCGAATGGAATACCCACCCCCCTCACGGCTTGTTGCCTCTGTTTTATTTGCATGCACCAGGGTTGACACTTGTCACCCTGGGAACTGCATGCATTCCATCCATACGCCTTCCTTCCACCACTTGGGAACTCACGGGTCCTTCCAAAAGGACTTAGGATAAAAGAAAGTGCACATGGATTTTTAGGAATAATATTAAAATATTATTCCAGGTCTAAGCCCCCTAGGCTCCTCACTCAGCCCCTTTTCCACCTTCCAACCCCTGATCCCTTGCCCATTCTGTGGACGCTTAGTCCCCCATCACTCATTCATCGTGGTCGGTCTGCACTGGCGGTATTTATATTTTATTAATTGACCTGCATACTTACAAGTACATCAACAGGCTCTTGGCCTTCAACACTTGGGCTCCCTGGCCTAACAAAACACATAAGCCTACGTCTTATAAAAAACTTGGCTCACCAGCCTATAGAACATATTTACAATTCTTTGCATATAACATGATCTGTAACGAGGCTCGGCCTTGGGGACACTACAAAATCCAACAAGATCAACTATGATACTTTCATATATGAAAACAATAACTTGGAATTAATATTTATCACAATCTCAATTGGAACTATAGCATTGAGAAAAGGATAAATGGAGGGATATAATGGGATTGAAATAAACTATAAATTAGCATACCTTCGACTTTGAGATAAGAAAGAGATCATTTTTGATACTTTGGTCACTCTTTTATCTTATATGGATTTGAAGTTTGGGGATGCAATATCTCTCTAGAATCTTAGAGAAAGATAGAGTCCAAAATAATTTTATAACTTATAATATGAAAATTAAATGCAATACACCCTATCATATCCCTCTCATAAAAACAAGTCTTTCCCCCATTGATATTAGATCTATGATTAGGTACTTAATGTACAAGAACAATATCAACAACATGGATGAAAAGAATCTCCCAAAAATTTCTTCAGACTCTATCCAAAATCACCGATATCTCAAGCAGGGATGGCATAATGATGCCAAGTATTAGTAAATCATTGGGGAATAAAAGAAGAAGTTATTATGCAAAATAAAAATGATATTAAAAATATTTTTCAAGTTAAATTTAAGGAGAAATTATGATGCGATGAAGAATTAGAGGGTGAAATAAAATTAATATATTAAAAGGAGGTGGTTAACCCTAATATTGAAGATTAAGAGTATCTCTTTGTTTTTACTAGTGTAAAGAAGAGAATCAATATTTTTTAAATAAGAACTATTTCTCATGAACTACATAGTGAAACTAAGCATTGGAAAATCCCCAAAACACCATGGCATGAAAAATTCTGTCACCTTGTCCCTGAGTTCTAGAGCAGTCGGTGAGGGAGTGTGTTGTTAAGGCACTCCATAGGTGAAATTAATCGGTTTGAAACCCTTGGGGACACCTCAAATCCATCCATGTTAAGGGTTGGTGCGGTTCAGGAGGGGTGCGATCCCCGGGTGATTTTGACGACTTAGATGTCCCTGGGTCATGGAATCTTAGCAATAGGCCAGTCCCACAGGTTAGGGATAGTATAGCCAACAATAAAAATAAATAATTTGTCACCTTTATGACACCAAGAGGGTTGAATATGAAAAAAAAAAATCTTCTAGAGTGCCCTGCGTATACCTAAATTAGATCTCAATTACAAAATATTTGTCATAATATCAACCTTTCTAACCTAGCAATGCATCAAAACTATAGTGATTTATAAACGCTTTCCCTAATTCTTTTCAAACATCAAAATAACAATTTAAAGAAATCCAAGTAATCTCTTACCTTTCTTAAGGTCTGATAGACCAATTTTGATCTCAGTAGATATTAGCCATCATAATTATCATCATCATAATATGTGTGTATGTATATGAAAATTTAAAATATAAGTGTAATGTTAAATGACATAAAAAAGAAAGAAAAAACATAATTTATGTATTGATTATTTTCTATCTTTAACTTGAATTTAACTTTGAATTACGAAATGAAACTTTTAATTGCTTCCCATTATTTCAATATTTCTTATAGTTTTAATATATATTTTTTTAATTTTGTATAAGGATGAATCTATATAAACGATGTCCTAATTTTAAATGAAAATTCAATATTTGATATAATTTTTAAATTGAAATCCTTAAAATCCAATTTTAATAATAATTTATTTTAGTAAAAAAACAATTTGTAAAAAAATGTATTATCTTTCTAATGATATTTTATTTTGAAATTTTTTATGTTATTGTAGAATTTGATTTTAATTTTATGTTTATCAATTTATTCACAACAAAATAAAACACACACATGGGCATGCATACACAGAAACATGAGCATGGCTAAACAAAAATATAATTTATTTCACATTTTTTTTAAAATTTGTATTTTTTTTTAAGTGACCAAATTAATATTTGCATCGCATTTTATACACTTTTTTTTACATTATTTTTTCTCTCTTGTTTACATAAATTGATAGACATAACTATTTGAAATGTAAACAGACATGAGTATCTTGATTTTGTTTTCTAATTTTTTGGTTGTGTAATTTCTAATATATTAATTTTTAATTGGTTGCATTCACAATAAGGGGGATTTGTGTATAAGTTTTAGAAAAAATAAACTTAACTTAACATGAAAATGAAAACAAAAAAATTATATGCTATTGAATGGAGGATTTAATGATGATTACGTTGGAATTTCCCAAACAAGTTGGAGTTCCATTAGTGATGAATGATGAATTTTTCACTAGTGAAAAATATTCAATTCTCATGAGAGCATTCAACCCTTGAGTTTTCCATTGGGAGATATAGAGTTAGTGGTCAAACACGTGATGCTTGAATTGCACTCCCACACACACATAAATGGATCAAATCCCAGTCTCTTATCATCCTTAATACCAAACACCAATAATTATTGATATGACTGTAATTTTAATATCTTTCAAGTGGGAAAGGCTTTGTTCATAGTATTAGCACTGTAATGGATAAGATTCAACCCTACATAATTGTTTCAACTCTTATTTAGGTATTAATGGGTGTCTTGGTTCTATCCACTTGCTCTTCTCTTCCCTCCTCCCAATCCCTTGTTCAATTCCCTCCTTTAGTGTTCATTTACCCATGCGTATCCTCTCTTTACATAGAAATGATAACTATCTCTTACCTTCCTATTATATTGGTCATGGGAGATGATCTCCCATCTAATTCTTTTTCTCCAATAGTTGGCATGACTCCCTCCATAGGTAATGCAGGTTCTGTATTCAAATACATAGGGAAAAATAACCCCATTAGTGGATCAGGCCCTTGAATATCGTCATGGTTCAAGAGGCTTCAAATTGACTATTCCCATTGTCGAGTAACATTTTGTAGTACTCATTGACCTTATTTCTATTTTAAAGGTCTCTAGCAAAAATTAGTGGATTTAAACAAATGGATATCATGTGCTTGGAAGTTGAAAATTGAAGAGGAATCCTTCATCTAAATTTTGTTAAAGAGTTCTTCATTTTGGAGTTTGTTTTAGTAGAGAAAAAATATTGGGTCCTCATATAAGGTCCTTGGTTCTAGGGTAACTCTAGTATATGTAAGAAGACCTAGACTTTTTCATTTGATATTTCTTGTGAATCTCTCTCCACAACACTTGTTTGAGTTAGAATCCTTTGTATTCCTCTTCATTTTTTGATTTACTATTCTATTTATGATATTGAAAAAGATCTTAGCAAGTTTCATTTTAAAAGTGAGGAGACAGAACATAAACACATCAAAACATATCCCCGCAATTGTGTAGACATGGACTTCATCAAATGGTTTCCAATGGAAAATAATTTTGTAGCCAAAGACTATTCTTAGACCCCAAGAGTTGGAGTACAATAAATTTTCTTGTTGAGGTGGGGCCTAATATGAAATGGAACATATTTTTACTTACTACACGAAGTTCCATAAGAGTGAGCACCCTTGAAAATTTCAATACAAATCTACATGGTGGGATGGAGAAAATGAAGAACGTGAATTAATCAATAAGGATTCCCCTATGCTTAGTCATGATTTATAGTCAAATTGGTTAGTGAAAAACTCATCCAATGAGGTGGATAATTATCTACAGGAATCTCCTCACTCCTTTTCACTAATGAGGAATTTCCCTCCACTTAGTTAGGATTCCAAACCCTATTGAAGTTGTATACACTTCTCAACTCAACCCTTGTCCAAAGTAAGATGGATTGATAAAGTAGATGGGGTAGAGTTAGAATGGAATGTTGAAGAACCCCTACTTGAGCCACCCAATTGAGATAAAGTATATTTGGAAGACCTAGTCACATCTATCCAAGATTTGAAAGAGCAATGTATGACATCTTCCAAGAATAATAATAATAATAATACTCCTCCATCTAGGCAACCAATGATGACTAGAAATCAACATTGAAACTTATTTTAGATATGCATCATTTCTACAACTTTTTTTGTTCGTAGTTTCTTCAGATTTATTCTTGTACTCTGGGCTATGAAAGAAATTTTGAGAAGAAATAAATTTTAGGAGTTGGTGTAATACCCAACCTTTTAGAGATAGAAATATCCCATACTTTTAGCCATGGACTATCATTTTGGTATCATACCTATCCAGTTTTGTCATAACACTTTCTAATAAAAATCATAGACAGTATTATGAAAACAAAATATGAATCTATTGGCATCAATCCCACCACTTGACATGGAAGAGATGAAGGGATTTCACCTCTTGGAATTTTTAGCTCCATGGAAATATTTCAAAAAGGTGGAAGGATTGATAAATTTAAACCCTTCATTGAGGAAAATACCTCAATTGAGGGTTTACATGACCTTGATAGGGGACTTAAGAAATAATTTCATAGACCCTTAGTTTAAGTCGGTTAAGCTTAAATGATCAATCAAGGATTAGACATCGATCGAGAAATAGACCTTGATCAAGGATATACTATAACTTAGAATATGAACACACTTCACATGCTATATGATAGTAAAGAAATAAAAAAGTATTGGAAAATTAACTTGCATGATTTATGCTAAAATATTCTTTATAGTTCACAAGCTTTATGTTAAACATCCAAGAAAATATATATTGTGGGTATTATTTCAATAGTTGAGATGGGAAACAAGAAAAATGTACAGTAAATATGATAGGAAATGACCTAACGAACATGAAGCGATGGAGAAGGTTAAAGATAGAATGAGAAAAAGAAAAGTAGAATTGAGAGAACATGAGGATTATTAGGAATAATGAAACCCAATAAAAATGTAGGTGATTCTATGCACACAAATGCAAACCACTATAAAATGTAGATAATGCCATGCATAAAGAACCAAACCCATCATAAAATGTAGCTTATGTTGGTATACACATTGTTGGGGAGTCTACATACCAACCCATTGGCTAGCCTTAAGGTTAATCCATTGTATAGCCTTTGTTGCATCTAATTGGAGAATCTTTAAGGCATCTAATTAAACAGAATATCATTAATTTTTAACCATGTTCACCAAATGGTTATTATACTCATAGTATTTATTTTAGTTTATTTTATAATTTGCATAGTAATTTTTATATTTAACACATTCTTTATATATACACTTGTAAAAAATTGATTGGACTATGTAGGAATGGAATCGATCCAGCTGTTGTAGGAAACCACTCCCTCTTAGGTTATAAAAATAATTGGAATTTTGTAGTGATTTCTAAAGGGGTTGAAACTTTTCAAAGTATTTAGATGAAAATGAAAATGACAAATTTGGGGACTTGATTCCTAGTTGGATAATGGGAGAACATGTTGGTAACATTACTAAATAAATATTTGAGCAAAAATCAATTATTTCACGATGAGACAACCATAAAGGAACATCACAATCAAACATTATCATTGAGGATCATCACAATGTGACATAACCCTTGATGAATGTCACATTTCAACATAACCATTGAGGAATGTATCAATTAAATATAAGTAAGCCAAGATAAATGTCACAATGTGACATAACCATTGAGGAACATCACAATCAAAGTAGCCCTTGAGGAATGTTGACCATGGTTAACTAGGACCATCAATTTGAATTATAGTAAACCATAGTGGAGAACAATCAAACATAATTAAATGTGGTCAACTATATTCAACCATGGTTAACAATAGTTAACCATGGCCAAACATATTCGATCAAAGTCAATGCAACATAACCTTAATGAATGTTGCAATACAACATAACCATGATTAATGAACCTAACAATTTGATATAAATTTATCCAAGTTGAATGTTGTAATGTGGCATAATCATTGAGGAATGTCAAAATTAATCATAACCATTGGGGAATGGTGTAATATGACATAACATTTGATGAATGACATAATGTTACATCCCACTTAATGAATGTCACAATTCGACATAACCATTAAGGAATGTAGCAAGTTGACATAAACTAACCAACATGAATGTCACAATAGATATAACCATATTATCAACATCTTAGTCTTGTGGCAAACCATTATCAATCAAACTAAATGTGTTGCAACGCAACATAACCTTTAAGGAACATCGTAATCCAACATAGAAGTTAAGGAATGTCATAATGTTTCAATACCTTGATGAATATCGCGATGTGACATAACCATTGAGGAACATAGGAATTCTACATGTCAACCTAGATGAATGTCACAATGTGACATAACCCTTGATAAATGTCACAATGCAACATAACTATTAAGGAACATAGCAATGTGACATAACCATTGAATATTGTATCATGGTCAACCATAGTAAAATGCAGTCAATCCATAGTAAAAAATGGTCAAGCATAGTCAAATATGGTCTAACCATAATGAAACATGTCCAAACATATCCAATCATGTTCATACCATGTTTACATGGTTGATTATAGTTAACTACAATCAACCATGATCAACCATAGCCAACCATCACCATCCATACTCAACCAAAGTCCGCTATGTTCAAACATATTCAACTTGGTCTTCCATAGTAAACGATGGTCAACCATGGATGTCATGGTCAACCACAATCAACCATAGTTAAACATGATCAACCATTGTGACATAATCCTTGATGAACGCTGCAATGGGACACAACCATTGAGGAACATATGAAGTCGACACAAATTAAGAAATATGAAAATCACATTAGATATAACCGTATTACAAACCTATTGTTGTTACTGTAATGTAACATAATAATGAGGTCAACCTCTTAATGTCCCAAAGCAACATAACCCTCGATGAATTTCACAATGAAACATAATCATTAAGGAATGAAACAGTAAGACAAAAGTCAGCAAAGATGAATGATGTAATGTGATGTAACAATTAAGAAATGTCCTTGTCCAAAATATCCATCGAGGAACATTGCAATACGACATTACCCTTCATGAATGTCCATAAGCATATTAATAATGTGGTTGACCTCTTAATGCCAAAATGTAACATAACCCCTTATGAACGTTACAATGCGACATATCTATTGAGAAATATAGAAATTTGACATAAGTCGACGAAGAATAATGTGGCACTGTGACATGACCATTAAGGAGTGTAACAATTGGACATAAGCCAACTAAGATGAATGACACAATGGCACATAACCATTAAGGAATTTCATAATACAACATAATCCTTGAGGACCATTGCAATGTGACATAAACCTTAATGAATGTTGACATGCATATATAAGAATACTATTAATGAAGTTGACCTCTTAATGTCACATTGTGACACAACCCTTAATGAATGTCGTAATGGAACACAAAATCATTGAAAAATGTTGTAATTCAATATAACTCAATATAATGTGGCATAATCATTGATGGATGTCACAATCAAACATAACCCTCGAGAAATGTCATGATGCAACACAAACCTTGATGAACATCACAATATGACATAACCCTTAATGAATGTCACAATGCAACATAGTCATTATGAAACATAGCAATTTGACATAAGTTAATCAACATGAATATAGAAAGTCCATAGTGAACCATGGTTAACCATTTCCATCATCTCCTATGCTTTATATCAACAACTTTGGAAAAGATATCCATGGGTCTAAAATTCCTATGTTCCACAGAAATTGTTTCATTCTACCTACTATATTATTGATTGTGTTTTGTATTTTAAATAATAATTCAAAAGAAGAATCTACATCAACAACCATTCTCTACAAAAATTCAATCGATCCTCCATTTAGGGATTCTATAAATGATTCTCCAACTCTGAATTAAGTGGGTGATAATAATTGGCCCAAACCAACCTTTAACACGGGGACTAGCAAGAGATGCACCTAACCTGAGCCACACTAACCCTTAACATGGCTAGATTTTTTGAATCTTAGCCTCTTTATAAAATGAAACCTTCAAAATCCAATCGTGCTAATGAAATTTTATGAATTACAATATAGAATAAAAACCTAAAACTTTTCACATATACCTTATTCAGAATTATATTCAGAATTTGTATTACAAAATTCAACTTCCAAAGTAATAAACTTTGAAAAAGTATTTCTTTATATTTATAAAAAAAAAAAAACATATTCAAAGGTATATTCAGAATTTGTATTACAAAACTCAACTTCCAAAGTAATAAACTTTGAAAAAGTCCGTTCATCTGTGCTCTGTCTTTAATCTATGAGCACAAACTCATTTTTGCTTTGAAAATGTAGGATAAGCATTTTAAGGGGGTTTGTCCAAGATTTCCCTGTTTTTATCACCATGGGGTTAAACATTCAACTTTCAAACATCAAATATAGGATTCAACATCGATCATCATGCATGTTTTATTGAGATAAAGAAAAATACCCTATGTTCTAGCCTAAAAACCTACGACATCTAGCCCAGATTAAACTGTTGGACTAAAAAATTACTCTATCTTGGGGTTATTTGACCAAGATTAGGCTGTTTGGTCAAATTTATTCACTAGCTAACCTAATTTGCTTGGCTAAGATTAAATAGTTTAGCCAAGTTTATTCACTACTTCTATCAACATCAATTTAAAGGACTTGGCCATGTTTAAACTATATGAACCAAGTCACTGTTATTGCATGGGGCTCTATCCAATTTCTTTTATGCCCTCTTTTATTCTTTTTCTTTCTTTTCTTTTTCTCAAATTATTTGCATAATGAAAAATCATTTGACAACCAAAACAATAGAAGGATAAAAAATTTCAATCACAAGTTGATCCTATAAATTATAGGGTTATGACACATTATACATGTAGATGATTGGATAATTGATTTATTTGATGAATAAACGACCAAATATATGTTTTGTTGTGAACACCCTGAGTCAGTACATGGTTGGCCCCAGACGTGTTCACCTGATTACAGTAAAACATATGATGAGGTACCTTAAAGGTACAATGGATTATGGGCTCAAGTATGTTGCAGACAGTGAGATAAACCTACTTGGATAGTTAGATTTATATTGGATCGGTAGTGTTGCAATCCGGAAAAGTACATTAGGATGTTGCTTCACTTTGGGATCTAATATGATTCGATGGATCAATAAGAATAAGTCATCTATAGAACTCAATACAGTTGAGGAAGAGTATGTGGAAACATGTGCAAGAAGTCGTGAAGTAGTGTTTCTTCGAAAATTACTGATTGGATTATTCGATATTGCGATGGAGGTGACTTGCATCTTGTGCGAAAACCAAAGTTGTATAAATTTTTTAGAGAACCCTGTGTTTCATGATAAGTAGAAGCATATAAAAATTAGGTATCACTGTATTATGGATATAGTGCAGAAGGGAGCATTGAGGCTCCAATATGTGGCTATCGATGAGCAGGTTGTGGATGTGCTGACAAAGTCATTCTCAAGGACGAAGTTTGAGTACTTTAGGGACAAGTTTTGCATAGTCCCTCTTTAGAGGGAGTGATGGATTCAGATATTATTGAAGGGTAGTGGATGCCATGATGACATGTTGTATCTATTGGAGAGATACCCACCGACCCTGGGTGCATGCTGAAGAGACGAGGTAAAGATGTTATCGTAGGGTACTGGATGTCATGCATAAAGATATCTGAGTTTTCTATGGGAAACTGGATAGTCTCATGTTGACATGTAGTAGCTATTGGAGAGCTACCCACCGATCTTGGATGCATGCTGTGAAGTCACTATGAATTTCTTGTGATGCATATATTCATGTGTCCGACAGTCAATGGTCATGATCTCGTGTGGATGGCGACAGTGTTAGATTCTATATATGATAAAATACCTTCCTCATTAAGAGGTAGTGTTGATAATTTATGTAATTTCATAAGTTATTCCTAAGTGTAATTGTACCAGTCATAACCTTGAGAAGGTTGACTTTATACTATTGTAAAAATGGTTCTAAAGATCTATTATTTTATTCTCATATTTAGTTTTTGTTAATTCAGCCCCATCATGACTTATGACAAGTCGGCCCTGATTGTGAAAGGGTTTATTGATAATTCATGTCTTTTAAGTATTTTAGAGTATACATAGAGGTTATATCGAGCCATTTTTATATTACTCATCGAACATAAGTACAAGAGAGTAGTGTGCACTTATCTAGGAGGCTATCTTGGTTCATGTTGAGTCTCTTTGGTCTTGGTTTCATGAAAGATCATTATATGATACTGTACATGTTGGAGGAATCTATACTGAGGAAAGTTTGCAGGGATTTCTCCCCCTTGATGGTTTCCTTGAGGATATATCTTGTTGTTCTATGGATATCTATATTTCAATTGTGATCCTTTTGTATATTAAATAATAATAAAAGAATATAATATTTTAACTGTTGGAAAAACAAACAAAAAAATCAACATCGATCAAGGATGCAACTGCTTTGATACAATCTAATCCGTAATTGAGGGGCTTATAACCCACTCTCTTCACCAACATGGATACCTTTGAGAATTTTTTTTTTCTCTACCTTAGTTCTGTCTTTGAGGCTTTGCATATGGTTCTCGGTCTCTTGGAGGCTACCAAGCCACAATATTCTTCCCTACACAAAGAAATTTATTCTTCTCCTTACGAGAAAGTCCTCACTCAATGTAGCCTTCACATGTACACGTCCAATATCTAGCAATGAAAATAACATTTCAAGCCAATGGACATCTAAGATTTGTACATGATGTCACTATGTCACTGTCATGTAACACTTATTATAGTCTATGCTCACTATGCCACTCAGGTCATTGATTTGGCTACAATGCTAAATGTGCTTCACAATTAAATATATTTTAATTAATGAATATACCTAGCCGCCTCCACACACCAATTGGTCTTCATTAGCCTCCTTCAATGAATCCATGATGGTTATGTCCTGGATGGTATCTCTCCTACACGAGTATTAGAATATTTTGTGGAATTGGATTTCACGAAAAAGTTTCACCAGTGTTCAAGGTGGATGCTCCATGCCATTTTTGGAGCCTAAGTGAATGAGGGAAAGTGACCAGAGATTATGCCTGACCAAAGATGAAAAACGTGGGTGTCTAGGGAACAATAAGATTCCTTAGAGTGCCTTGGAGATAGGTTTATGGTGTGGAATGTTTAGACATTACATTGTGCATTTCATTCATTCATAAATTAGGGTTAGGGTTTACTTAGGATATCCAACAAATGTAACATATGTCTCTTGCATGCTATGGGTTTCCCAGTAACAAAGGTTCACATGTTGCATTGTAAAATGGAGAGTGAGTGCATGGTACTCTCCTTTGGCTAGAATTGTATGGACATCAAGATCATTGAGCAACCTGGTCAAGTTGTGGGTGGCAATGGATAATAAATAGAGGTTGTGGGTACTCCTATGAACACCCAACATAGAAGGTATGACCCAAAAAAAAATTCTAAACTTTGAAAGGGATGAAAAACGACCAGTTACAATTGAATTCACCCAAGCACAAAGGAATTCATGCCAACACTCAAATGGACACCCAAAAACAGAATGATTCTCCCCAACATAAATTCATTCACCCCAACACTCAAATGGATGACCAACAACAAAGGGAACCCCCAACAAAGGGGAAATTCACCCAATTAGGTGAGAGAGTATGGAAAGGTAGAGAAATTGTCAATCTTAACTTAGTAACTTATGTATAACAACTATTTAATGGCACCCCTAGATCTCTGTGAGGTAATATATGGACGGTCTACATCCTCTAGTTGTTGCAAGTATGCAAACGTTTGAAGGAAACAAATCAGTGCATAGTTTATTCTCAACTAGCATTTTATGCCACAATTACCAATAGATTCTCCTGCACAATGCTAAATATTAGATGCTGAAATTAATTCCACATCCGCTCAAGGAAATACAAATATTCCATTAGAGTTATCTATCAAGATCAACTAAACTCAATGACAAATTAACCACAACACATAGAGGAAAAATACATTACATATGATTGTTTTTTTTCCTAGAACCCAATTGGGAAAACCAGTCGAATGGTGCTCGATATTCTTCTTTTTGTAAGTTTTTACAATGATCTCCTCCTCCTTGGCCAAAAAGTCCCTTTGGAAACGAGCGAGAGTGGAGAAGTAGGGAAAGATAAGGGAGAAGGCATACAATGAAGAAGCCTTTAACACAAGGTATACAAAGGCTTCCGCCTTGATCTATGGATTCCAAGAACATGCGTTTCATTTGTGTAAATCCACTAATTTAGGTTAAATACCATTAAAAATAAAAATGAGGTGATTTACATACCATAGAATGTTGTTATCTCTACAATATCCTTAACAATGGGAATAGTTAATCCAAATCCTCTTGAGCCAAAAGGATGTTCTAGGGCCTGATCCACGTTTGGGGCTATTTTTCACTATGTCTTTGAATGTGACACTGCATTACCTGTGCAAGGATTCATACCAACCACTGTAGAAGAAGTATTGGGTGGGAGACAAACCCCCATGACAAGGATTCAAAGATAGTTTCCATTACCATGGAAAGAGAAGATGATCATGGAGAAATGAGCACTAAAGGAGGAAATTAAACGATTGATTAGGATGAGGGAAGAGAAGAGCTCATGGAGAGAATTGAGACACCCATTAAGACCTAAATGAGAGTTGTAACAATTAGCTATGGTTTAATACTATGGAAATCCTAATCCCATGTAGAAATCCTTTCCCACTTGAAAGTGTATTAAAATTATGGTCATAGAAGTAAGTACTATTGGTGTATGGCCTTAAGCATGATAAGAGGGTGGGATTTGAACCATTTACGTGTGTGTGGAAATGAAATGAAATCCTCATATGTTTGGCCACTACCTTCATATGCACCAATGACAACGTCAAGGTTTGAATTCCCTCGTCATTTTTGAATCTTTGTCACTAGTGAAATTCTTTTCATTCATCACTAATGAGAATCCAACCCCTTTGGTAAATTCTAGTAGATTCATGGTTGAATCCTCCATTCAATGGAATACCATTTTGTCCATTTCATATTCATTTTAATTTTAATTTATTTTGTTCTAAAACTTATACACAAATCCCCCCCTATTGTGAATGCAACCAAAGAAAAATTGGTATCTTAGAAATTACACAACAAAAAGAATTAGAAAAAATATTTGGATAGTCATTTATGTTTAGTATTCAAATAGTTATGTCAGTTTTTTCAATTTAAGTAAATAAGAGAGAAAAATTGATATGAAAACTAGTATATAAAATGTGATTCACATATTAATTGTTCTAACTTAAAAAAAAAATATAAAATGTGATTCAGATATTAATTGATCAACTTAAAAAAATAATAGAATAGAAGGTCATTTAACAAATGAGCTCAACCTGATTAGCATTGGTTCGAATTGGGGACTAGGAGAAAGAATCAACAACCAAGATTAGGGTTCACATGCACCAACTACCCTCCCACCCTGACCACGTCTGAACTCCTTTGCACACCTATGATCACCTCTGCATCCTGGTATTGACCGCCATAAAAGAATGGGAACAAAAGAGTGGGAGAAAGCCCCTCTTACCGCAACGTCACAGCCAATGATCTGGAGAAATAGCAGGCGCACATACCGTCCTTTGAGTCGCCACTTCACTTGCGAGACCAATATATGCAGGAAGAGATGGATATAAGAAAAGAATCAAACATGGATGTTGAGTCCTCGCATCCAAAAGCAGCTTGGGTCTGGACACCTGGTAAATGTATCCCCCAAGCCCCGGTTGCGCCCAGGTACGTCATCAAAACCACCAAGATAGGGGAGCATACATAGTTCATGAGAGACCATGCCCTCATAGGAAAATTCCTAGGTCTTTGGCCCTCAGAAAAAGACCTAACTTGCTAGATCAAGGCGTGGTAGAACCCCAAGGGAGACTATGAGCTCTAGCTAAGATCCAAAGGTTTCTTCATAGTAATATTCTACAACCTAGAAGACAAGGACATGATCTTTGAAGGAGGACCATATTTCTACAATTTGGTTGGCCTCTACCTCCGCTTCTGGATAGATCGCTTCTGCCAAGAAAAGGAAAACTTCGCCTACCCACCGGTATGGATTCGCCTCTATTCCCTACCTCAAGAGTTCTAGTTAGAGGAAATTTTATTGGGCATAGGCAACACCCTGGGTAAATATGTCAAATCTTCTAAAGCTACCAAAAAGATAAAATACACCTCTTACTCAAGGATATGTGTCTATATGAACATCTCTAAATTTCTGCTAGGCACAATTACCTTAGAATACCAAGACGAAGAATGAGCCCAAACCATAAACTATGAACACATTCCTTTCAGATGTCGAAAATGCCATGAACATGGACACCTTTTCATGGAATTCCCTCTCAATACCCCACCCAAGAGGGAAATTGAAGAGAAATCAAAGGAAGGATTTACCCAGGTGCACAATTGAAGGAGACAAGCACATAAGAAGCCTACTACCAACAACGAGAGAAATAACCTAAATAATAATTCATTTGAAGACCTCAACCTCCTCCTAGAGGAAGAAGAAGTGGAAAACCCCCACAAGACCGCGGGGATAGATCCCAACAAGCACAAGGAAGACCAGTCGTCACAAGAGTATAAAACCCCAGCAAACCAAGAAGATCCAGGGACTCGCCCAGTCTCAGGGAAGGAACCAGAAAGAGAGAAAGACACAGACATGGAAATGGATGAGAAGGACCTAGCAAAAATCGACCTAGACAAGTTAGAAGAAGCACTCACCAAGAAAGATCTTCAAACCTTACCAGAGGACCAACTCTGGAAAGTTCATAAAGTATTTCTGGAGTCATCAGCAAGGGCCACATCAAGGTTGGGGATCATCACAGACCCAAACCAAGATCCAAGAAAACACTCAAAATAAAAAAAACGATGAGGCAGAAAATCGGTTCATCAGCTAATAAAGGAAGAGGGAAACTATATGATCATCTCAGGATAGATTCACAAGCTCTCAGAGAGCTCATTTTCCCACCCACCAAATTGTTAAATATGAATATCCTCACATGGAATATCAGAGGCCTAAATGGAACATCCAAACAAAGGATTCTTCGAAACTGCATCAAAATGGAAGACCCTGATATATTCTTGATACAAGAGACAAAATGTGCAGGGAAAACTGCAGAAGATATCATCAAAAGATGTTGGCGCAATTGTGAATCCTATCAAACGGACTCAAAAGGGGCTTCAGGAGGCTTGGCCTCTCTATGGAATCCTGCAACAGTCATCCTTGATCAAGGATTCTCCACTCCATGAACCATCACAACGCACTATAGAGACATCGGCTCAGACAAGGAAAGAATGATCACAAATGCCTATGGACCACAGAACAACCAAGACAAAGACCTCTTTCTTCAAAACTTGGCTTACCTAGGTTCCTTAGAGGAGGGAAAGCGATGGATAATAGGGCGAGAATTCAACATGATTCTCTCACTGGAGGAGAAGTGAGGGGGAAAAAAGTGCCTGGAGCAGGATAGCGCAAAATTCCAGGAACTCATAGAGAAGCTCAGACTGGTGGACATTGAGAATAGCAATGGCACCTACACCTGGACCAACAAAATATCAGGTCGCCATCAAATAACAAGGAGGATTGATCACTTCCTCATCTCAGAAACTATCCTCTTGGAAGCCCCCCTAGTAGATTCCAACATCCTCCCAAAGGCAGGTTTGGACCATTAGCCGGTTTAGCTCTGGGTTGACACTATTGCCACCCCCAAGCTTAAACCCTTCAGATTTGAATTTTTTTGGCTCTCATATCCAAATTTTCAGGAGTTAGCCCGTCACTGGTGGAGCATTGCAGAAACACAGATGGGTACAAAAATGTATTGCTTCCAGCAAAAACTCAAACATTTTAAACAACAGGTGCGAAAATGGAACAAAGAAGTCTTTGGGAACATATTCCCGAAGAGGAAAATACTGGAACAAAAACTAGAGAACCTTCAGGGACAATTCATTCAAGCAGGATACACAATCACTCAGCAGCAGGAGGAGAGTAAACTCAAAAGGAAACTAGAAGAAAGACACAAGCAGGAAGAAATCCTATGGAGAAAAAATATAGGGTTCAATGGCTCAACAAAGGAGAGAAGATCACCAAATCCTTCCACCGTTCTATGATCCACATATGCCTTATCAATTGCATCATGAAGATGGATGACTTGCAAGGCAACACCTTGTTAAATCATTAGGAAATAACGCACGAGTTGACAAACTTCTACAAGGATCTCCTCTATGAACCCAAGGTGGACTGCACCTCAACAATAGTGCGGGTGACACAAAATATCCCAACTATAATCACCGAGGAACAAAATGAGGCTCTCATGACACCAATAACGCAAAAAGAAGAGGATTAGGCTATTTAGAAATTACCCACAGGCAAGGCTCCAGGTCCAGATGGTTTCACAACAGACTTCTTCCACTCATGTTGGCCAATGTTAAGGCAGGAAGTGTGGAAGCTGGTGGAGGAATCATGCAACTTAGGAAAAGTTCTTCCAGCACTAAATTCCACTTTCCTCACCCTAATACCCAAAGAAGAAAGATTCACAAATCCGAGGAACTTTAGACCCATAGTTCTTTGCAACGTGATCTACAAAATCATTTCCAAGGTCATAGCTCTAAGACTCAAGCTAATTCTACCCTTCATCATCTCCAAGGAGCAATCAGGATATGTCAAAGGAAGGCAAATCATGGATAGTGTCATTCTTGTCCATGAAATCATTCACTCGCTCAAAATCACTCGCACTCTAGGTATGCTTCTAAAACTTGACCTTTCAAAAGATTTTGACAAATTAAGCTAGCAATTCATGAAAGCGCTCCTATCGACTTTCGGTTTCAACAAGGATTGGGTCTCCTAGATAATGAACCTCATTTCCTAAACCTTTTTCTCAATTCTCGTCAATGGTGTCCCCTCTCAACCCTTCTCCCCCTCAAGAGGGATAAAGCAAGGCGACCCTCTCTCCCCTTTTCTTTTTTTCATAATGGCTGAAGGTCTAGGACGCTATATCAAGGCCTCAATTCAAAATGGATCCCTCTAAGGCCTCCCCCTTCACGGATTACAACTGGCAGCCTCCCACAACCAATTTGTCGATGAAACACTACTAATGAATACCCCCACCATGCAAGAAGCACTTAAACTAAGCTCCATCCTCTTTGATTTCAGTGAAGCCTCTGGCACCACCTTTAATATGGCCAAATCACAACTCTTCTTTTTCAATACGCCTGTGGAAATCCAATATCACCTTTCTAAACTTTTGAATACCCCTATCTGCACTCTGACCTCTCGCTACCTGGGACTCCCTCTTTCTGACTCATCAGCCAGAAACATCTCTTGGGATTCTCTCCTACTCTCCATCACCAACTATCTTAGCAACTGGACCTTTCGCTCCCTCAACCCTACAACCATAATCGTTCTCTTAAAGTCAGTCCTCCAAGCCATCCCAGCTTACCTCTTCTCAACCCTAGCTACCCCCCAATCAGTCATAAAGAAAATAAGGAATCTGCAAGAAAATTTCTATGGCATGGACACAACCCGAACAAAAAATGGGCCCTAGTCAACTGGGACAAAGTCTGCAAGCCCAAATCTTCAGGTGGTCTGGGCCTTCGGGACCTTGGTAAATTAAATAGCACCATGGGAGTAAGAATTTGCTGGAGATGACTCAAAACTCCAGAAGAGATTTGGGAAAACACTGGAAATGCAAATATGCCCCAAATACGCACCAAAGTCAACTTATAAGAATGCAGGGGAAAATTTAGGGCTCCAACATCTAGAATGTGGCCTGGAAAAATCGACCACTCATACAAGAACATGCTTTCTGGGAAGTTCACAATGGATAGAGTGCCCTATTCTGGACGGACTCCTGGAAGAAAATGCCACCCCTACGACTGAAAGAAAATCTACAATCCTATGAAAATCACATACAAGATCTTGCCACTCTCAAAGTAGTAGATCTGTGGACACAAACCCCCAGCAGCTCTCCTTGGCGAAGATGAAAATCTAGTCATCAAGAACTCCAAGTGGCAATGAACTATGACTTGCAGTACTAGAAACAAGCTACAACCCAAAGGAGAATCCGTAAAAGCACAGACCAAGACATTCTCAGATGGGGATACACACCTCATGGAAGCTTCACTGTCAAGGAGGGATACACTCCTCATGACAATTTCCATAACCTTCAGAAAGATAGCATCTGGACAACAATATGGAAATCAAAACTCTGGCCCAAAATCTCTACTTTCCTCTAGCTTCTACTCCATAACAAGATCTTAACCTGGGACAATATCCAAAGACGAGGCTTCATTGGCCCCTCGATCTTCCATCTCTTCCATCTCCATGCAGAAACCATGGAGCACCTCCTAAATAACTACCTACTCAATGAGAACATCTAGAACCAGGCCACTCAATTCATGAGAAGAACCAAACGAGTTAAAAACAACATCATAAGCACCATTAGGGATTGGGGCTCCGGTTCCTTCAAAATATCTATCCTGAAAAGAGCTTGGCAACTCTTACCGGGCTTCATAGTATGGCAACTATGGAAAGAGAGGAACAAAAGAATATTTCATTCCCAACCATATCCTCCCATCCTCCTCTGGAATACAATCCTCCTGCATCTCCAGGAAACTCTTTAGCTACAATTATGGACCAAGGAAGACTTCCCCACTGATCCAGGTGACCTCTCACTCCTCAACTCCTGGGGCTTCTCGTTTGCACACTCCACCCGTCCTCAGTAGCCCCCTCTCATTTCAAAATCCCTCAGTCCCTCTAAGTGGCTCCCCCCCCCCAATTTTGATGGCGCATCAAAAGGCAATCTAGATCACTTAGGCTATGGAGTGGTCATAAGAAATAGCTTAGGCCAAATTCTAAGACTCACTGTAGAAAATCTCGGATACGACACCAACAATTCAACAAAAAATTGGGATCTCATCAAAGGAGTGCAAATGGCTCTAGATCAAAACCTCACATCTCTGATCATTGAAGGAGACTCCAAAATTATAATAGACTTGACAACAAAAATCCTCAATGGTAGAGATCCAGGGAAAATCACTCCCAGCCAACGCCTCCTTGGCCCTCTTCACAGCTTCTAGGCTCTTCTCAGACCTTCTCTAACTCTAACCCCTTCACACATTCGGCAAAGTGCAAACAAAGTTGCGGACAGACTAGACAATGCAGGGGTTGACTCGATAGAACAGATCATTCTCCATGATTCAAGGCAGTCCCAAAGCTCACCCCTCTGGCTTTAATGTGAGGAGCTTGCCTAGCTAGATGGCCCCAATCCGGACGGGGTGCCACCTTTGTCTACATAGAATTTCTTCCAAGTCAGAAATGACCAGAAGCTCAGGAGAGAGGGAAACCGTAAGCATCAGCGCAAAAGATCATCAGTCAACAGATGATTTCGGGACCTCGACAATCGGGAGTCAGGAGCACGAAGGATGTTGTTTTCCAAAGTCGCAAAGTTGTGAAAGGCAAGATTGGATCTTGACCACTGGTGCTAAAGAAGATCTGGACCATCGTTCTGGTCCCACTGTTCTGACGCGAGGAAATTTTGGGAACTCAGCTATCGAGAGTCTGAAGCATGAAGGCAGCTATACTCCAAAGTTGCGAAATCGCGAAAAGCGAGAACATATCTGGACCGTTGGTACTAGAAGAGATTTGACTCGTCGATCTGGTCCCATGGTTCTGACGCGAGAAAATTTTGAGAACTCGGCTATCGGGAGTCTGAAGAAAGAAGGAAGCTATTTTCCAAAGTTGCGAAATCGCGAAAAGAGAGAACAGATCTTGACCGTTGGTACTAGAAGAGATCTGGACCGTCATTGGGAACTCGGCTATCGGGAGTCCGAAGCAAGAAATAAGCTATTTTCCAAAGTCACGAAATCGCGAAATGCGAAAGCGCGAAAAACGAGAACAGATCTGGACCGTTGGAGCTCGAGGAGATTTGGACCGTCGAACTGGTCCCATCAATTTGACGCGAGAAGACTTTGGGAACTCGACTATCGATAGTCCGTAGCATGGAGGGAGTTGTCTGCCCAAGTCCCGAAGTCGTGAAACGCGAAATCACGAAATGGGAGAGAATATCTGGATCGTTGATCTCGAGGAAATCTGGACCATCGATCTGGTCACGAAAGACGCGCTGATGGCATTTTTGTGTAAGTAGATAGGCTGTAGGTCTTTTTCATAAATTCTTATATATTATATTTTATTTTAAAAATGATTCTATTAAAAAACATTGTTTTTCATTTAATTATATATATTTTTCATAAATAAAATTTATAAATTTAAATTTAGTAAATTATTTAAGTTCTTACCTTTCATCTTTTTATATCATTTTCAAATTTATTTTTAAAATACTTCTGTCCAGACTAATATCATGACAAACCATGACACACGGGTGGAATTTGGAAACAGAGTTCCCGGCGATTTTGATGGTGGCGTGAAAGTGACCAATTTATCACATTTTCAATGACATGATTAATTTATCACGTAATACTCTCTAAAGGCACAACCAAGCACGCGATGACGTAGGCATGTACGTGTAATATTATTTCATATAGTTTAATAAAATTATAATTAATTTCTTATGCCATTCATGTCAATTTCCCACCAGCCATGTAATTAGAAAAGTCATATAAAACGAGATTTGCAAAAGTGTGTAATATAAAAATATTATTTAAAATTGATTTTGAGAATCATTACTAACTTTTGAATCTTTGTGTCAATTTTTCTCTAGCTCAAACAATTAAGATGTAAGTTTTATTTGCTAGTTAACTTAAATTTAATATTCTTACCGTGTATTTAATCAGAAGGAAACACCCCAAAATCCATTAATGTTAAAGATGAATGTTGCATAAACAAAATACACCCATAAATTATAATTTATTAACCAACAATTGAAATGTTGACCACACATTTCTAACTAAAAAACACCTAAACCTTTGTGACATCGATTAATTTACCAAGTCTTTAAATATATAAAATATAAAACATGATTGTGAAAGTGAATATATATAGTTGGAACAGACTTGCAATCAATAAAGTAGAGAATGCATATTATTGTAAACAAAAGATTTTGACATTTCACCCATAGATAAACCCATAAAATTTAATATAAAATACAAAACATTATTGTGAAAGTGAATATATATATAGTTTATTTAAATATAAAACATGTTGGAACAGACTTGCAATCAATAAAGTAGAGAATGCATATTATTGTAAACAAAAGATTTTGACATTTCACCCATAGATAGACCCATAAAATTTAATATAAAATACAAAACATTATTCTGAAAGTGAATATATATATAGTTGGAACAGACTTGCAATCAATAAAGTAGATAATGCATATTATTTTAAACAAAATATTTTGACATTTCACACATAGATAGACCCGTAAAATTTAATATAAAATATAAAACGTCAGAATTTAATATAAAATACAAAAGTGAATTTATATATATAGTTGGAAGAGACTTGCAATCAACAAAAGTGAATATATATATATATATATATATATATATATATATATATATATACACATATACTGAACAAAAAAAGTTGTAGAAATGATGCATATCTAAAATAAGTTTCAATGTTGATTTCTAGTCATCATTGGTTGCCTAGTTGGAGGAGTCTTATTATTATTATTCTTGAAAGCTGTCATACATTGCTCTTTTAGATCTTGGATAGATGTGACTAGGTCTTCCAAATATACTTTATCTCAATTGGGTGGCTCAAGTAGGGGTTCTTCAACATTCCATTCTAACTCTACCCCATCTACTTTATCAATCCATCTTACTTGAGGACAAGGGTTGAGTTGAGAAGTGTATACAACTTCAATAGGGTTTGGAATCCTAACTAAGTGGAGGGAAATTCCTCATTAGTGAAAAGGAATGAGGAGATTCCTGTAGATAATTATCCACCTTATTGGATGAGTTTTTCACCAACCAATTTGACTATAAATCATGACTAAGCATAGGGGAATCCTTATTTATCCACCTTATTGGATGAGTTTTTCACCAACCAATTTGACTATTAATCATGACTAAGCACAGGGGAATCCTTATTGATTAATTCATGTTCTTCATTTGCTCCATCCCACCATGTAGATTTGTATTGAAATTTTCAAGGGTGCTCACTTTTATGGAACTTCGTGTAGTAAGTAATAATATGTTCCATTTCATATTAGGCCCCACGTCAACAAGAAAATTTATTGTACTCCAACTCTTGGGGTCTAAGAATAGTCTTTGGCTACAAAATTATTTTCCATTGGAAACCATTTGATGAAGTCCATGTCTACACAATTGTGGGGATATGTTTTGATGTGTTTATGTTCTGTCTCCTCACTTTTAAAATGAAACTTGCTAAGATATTTTCCAATATCATAAATAGAATAGTAAATCAAAAAATGAAGAGGAATACAAAGGATTCTAACCCAAACAAGTGTTGTGGAGAGAGATTCACAAGAAATATCAAATGAAAAAGTCTAGGTCTTCTTACATATACTAGAGTTACCCTAGAACCAAGGACCTTATATGAGGACCCAATATTTTTTCTCTACTAAAACAAACTCCAAAATGAAGAACTCTTTAACAAAATGTAGATGAAGGATTCCTCTTCAATTTTCAACTTCCAAGCACATGATATCCATTTGTTTAAATCCACTAATTTCAGCTAGAGACCTTTAAATATAGAAATAAGATCAATGAGTACTACAAAATGTTACTCGACAATGGGAATAGTCAATTTGAAGCCTCTTGAACCATGACGATATTCAAGGGCTTGATCCACTAATGGGGTTATTTTTCCCTATGTATTTGAATACAGAACCTGCATTACCTATGGAGGGAGTCATCCCAACTATTGGAGAAGAAGAATTGGATGGGAGATCATCTCCCATGACCAATATAGTAAGAAGGTAAGAGATAGTTATCATTTCTATGGAAAGAGAGGATAAGCATGGGTAAATGAGCACTAAAGGAGGGAATTGAACAAGGGATTGGGAGGAGGGAAGAGAAGAGCAAGTGGATAGAACCAAGACACCCATTAATACCTAAATAAGAGTTGAAACAATTATGTAGGGTTGAATCCTATCCATTATAGTGTTAATACTATGGACAAAGCCTTTCCCACTTGAAAGATATTAAAATTATGGTCATAGCAGTAATTATTGGTGTTTGGTATTAAGGATGATAAGAGATTGGGATTTGATCCATTTATGTGTGTGTGGGAGTGCAATTCAAGCATCACATGTTTGACCACTAACTCTATATCTCCCAATGGAAAACTCAAGGGTTGAATGCTCTCATGAGAATTGAATATTTCTCACTAGTGAAAAATTCATCATTCATCACTAATGGAACTCCAACTTGTTTGGGAAATTCCAACCTAATCATCATTGAATCCTCCATTCAATGGCATATAAATTTTTTGTTTTCATTTTCATGTTAAGTTAAGTTTATTTTTTCTAAAACTTATACACAAATCCCCCCTCAAATCCCCCCTTATTGTGAATGCAACCAATTAAAAATTAATATATTAGAAATTACACAACCAAAAAATTAGAAAACAAAATCAGGATACTCATGTGTATTTACATTTCAAATAGTTATGTCTATCAATTTATGTAAACAAGAGAGAAAAAATTATGTAAAAAAAAAGGTGTATAAAATGCGATGCAAATATTAATTTGGTCAACTTAAAAAAATACAAATTTAAAAAAAAATGTGGAATAAATTATATTTTTATTTAGCCATGCTCATGTTTCTGTGTGTGCATGCCCATGTGTGTGTGTTTTACTTTGTTGTGAATAAATTCATAAACATAGAATTAAAATCAAATTCTACTTATTAAATGACATAAAAAAATTTCAAAATAAAATATCATTAGAAAGATAATACATTTTTCTACAAATTGTTTTTTTACTAAAATAAATTATTATTAAAACTGGATTTTAAGGATTTCAATTTAAAAATTATATCAAATATCAGATTTTCATTTAAAATTGGGACATCGTTTATATAGATTCATCCTTATACAAAAATTTTAAAAAATATATTAAAACTATAAGAAATAATGAAATAATGGGAAGCAATTAAAAGTTTCATTTAGTAATTCAAAGTCAAATTCAAGTTAAAGATAGAAAATAATCAATACATAAATTATGTTTTTTTCTTTCTTTTTAATGTCATTCAACATTACATTTATATTTTAAATTCTCATACACATACACACACATATTATTATGATGATAATTATGATGGCTAATGTCCACTGAGACCAAAATTGGTCTATCAGACCTTAAGAAAGGTAAGAGATTACTTGGATTTCTTTAAATTGTTATTTTGATGTTTAAAAAGAATTAGGGAAAGCGTTTATAAATCACTATAGTTTTGATGAATTGCTAGGTTAGGAAGGTTGATATTATGACAAATATTTTGTAATTGAGATCTAATTTAAGTATACGCAGGGCACTCTAGAAGATTTTTTTTTTCGTATTCAACCCTCTTGGTGTCACAAAGGTGACAAATTATTTATTTTTATTGTTGGCTATACTATCCCTGGCCCGCGGGACTGGCCTATGGCTGAGATTCCATGACCCAGGGACATCTAAGCCATCAAAATCACCCGGGGATCGCACCCCTCCTGAACCGCACCAACCCTTAACATGGATGGATTTGAGGTGTCCCCAGGGGTTTCAAACCGATTAATTTCACTTACAGAGTGCCTTAACAACACACTCCCTCACCGACTGCTCTAGAACTCAGGGACAAGGTGAGAAATTCTTTCATGCCATGGTGTTTTGGGGATTTTCCAATGCTTAGTTTCACTATGTAGTTCATGAGAAATAGTTCTTATTTTAAAAATATTGATTCTCTTCTTTACACTAGTCAAAACAAAGAGACACTCTTAATATTCAATATTAGGGTTAACCACCTCCTTTTAATATATTAATTTTATTTCACCCTCTAATTCTTCATCGCACCATAATTTCTCCTTAAATTTAGCTTGAAAAATATTTTTAATATCATTTTTATTTTGCATAATAACTTCTTCTTTTATTCCCCAAGGATTTACTAATACTTGGCATCATTATGCCATCGCTGCTTGAGATATTGGTGATTTTGGATAGAGTCTGAAGAAATTTTTGGGAGCTTCTTTTCATCCATGTTGTTGATATTGTTCTTGTACATTAAGTACCTAATCATAGATCTGATATCAATGGGGGAAAGGCTTGTTTTTATGAGAGGGATATGATAGGGTGTATTGCATTTAATTTTGATATTATAAGTTATAAAATTATTTTGGACTCTATCTTTCTCTAAGATTCTAGACAGATATTGCATCCCCAAACTTCAAATCCATATAAGATAAAAGAGTGACCAAAGTATCAAAGATGAGCTCTTTCTTATCTCAAAGCCGAAGGTATGCTAATTTATAGTTTATTTCAATCCCATTATATCCCTCCATTTATCCTTTTCTCAATGCTATAGTTCCAATTGAGATTGTGATAAATATTAATTCCAAGTTATTGTTTTCATATATGAAAGTATCATAGTTGATCTTGTTGGATTTAATTATCATAACCTTCCTTTTTTYAGTGTTCATAGTCATTCATGTATTAGAGTAGAAKTCCTTGAGGATTATAATATTCTTACCGAGATCATATGGATTCCTTGACATAATAACAATATCATTGACATAAAGAAGAAGGATGATGACTATACTAGCAAGAGTTGGTCCAACACAACCTGCRGCTTCTAGACAATCTTCTAACTTGTCAATGTATATGCCAAAAAGTGTAGGGGATATGGGACAACCTTTTTTGACTCCTATATTGCAGTTAATTTMTCCTRACCAACCCTTAGTGCTCCWAAACTTGGAAATAGTGTTCTCATACAACCTTACCACAACAACTCTCATCCTGGAGGGAAATTTAATCACTTCTAACATATTTCAAATGTTATTCCTAGGCACAGTGTCAAAATATTTCCTAAAGTCAGTGAAACAACAAAGGAGATTGGTTTTATTGTTGCAATGATCCTCTGCAATGATCCTAAGTGTGACTAGGTGGTCCATGGTTGAATGATAACCTCTAAAACTAGTTTGGCCTTTAGCTCTTTTTTCATGGATTTCTATCCATATTCTTGCCTTGTTTTCCAAAATACTTCCATATATATTGGCCAAAATGGAGCTAATCATAATGGTCCTATAATTAGAGATATTTCTTTTATCCCCAATTTTAAACATAAGTACAATGAGGCTTTGAGTTTGGGTTTAGGGAAGCCCTCATTGACTACTAAATTAAAGAGCTTGTGTATGCAAGGGATCATAATAGGCCCTCCAGTTTGTAATATTTCATCTTGGTAGCCTTCGACGTCCTTATATTTTCTGTTTGTGAGTCCATTAACCTCAAACTTTACTCCTTCTATAGAAAAAAACATCATCCTCTGTAGAAAATTTTGGAATGTGGTCTAGGACATTAGGGGATTTGTATAGCATTTTAAGGTAGGAATTCCAATCTGCCAAGGGAATCATATAAATTTATTTAGTTTTACAAGTTAAATTTTCCTGGAAAATTTCTTTGGATCTAGCTTAGATAGGTGCAAAAGATTCCCTTGTTTTCTATTTATGTAGTGCATTTTTTTCCCTTTTAGTTAGGTCTTTGTATCTATTAATCTTATTGGATTTCAAGGACTCGTTAGAGGCATTCCTATTGGATTTTCTAGAAAGTTTACACTCGTTATCATACCAAGGGTTGACAATTTTATTCTTCTTTTTACACAACACTTCAGTAAAGATTTTTTTGTGGAGGTAGAGAGAGTTGTCTTAAAATTATGATAGATGTCTTCAATATTGTTCTTAAATGATAGAATATTTAATTTAATGTTTAAGTCCTTTAAGAAGACATCAACTTTATTGTTTTCAAAAAACAAGTGCCTTTGATTATCAGAGTTATCTTCAAGGGAGTTTTGGTGTAGGATAAAGTTTAGAGTTAGGGTTAAAGGTCTATGATTAGAGTCAAGCTCATGGTCGTTTAAAATGTCGAAATTTACTATTTGGTTGTAAACAAGGATATTTGATATCACATAATCTGCAACACTCCTACCCATCCCATGGATACAACTCATATGGTTAGATTTCGGCCACTTCATTAGACCATTGCAAATGATTAGATCTTGAGAATTGCAAAGCTTGATTAGCTCGATACCATACAAAGTCTCACTCAGGTCTTTCAAATTTCTCTTCTATCTATTAGCTAAAACAAGGTCCTCATCTAGTCATAGAATATTAGGGTTGGAATCATTACTTAAGATAATAGCTCGATTAATTGTACTAGTTCTAGCATGAAAATCTCCTAAAAAGAAGATACTACATTCATTACTATAAATATCTTGTTCTAATATTTTATAGGGACAATTTTTATCTAAATTATTTTCTTTATAAAAGATAAAATTAATAAAAACTAAATAACAAATTGGAATATACATCTTCTTAATCTCAATAGCTAAAATCTCCATCTAAAATAATTTTATATAACATTATCCATGAATAAAAATTACCTGATTTAAATTCATAACTTTATCCATAAACAAAAATGGCCTAATTTAAATTCCTATATTTCATTTCCTCACGTAATCTTCCCATTTATTTTTCAAACACTTCACTTAATCTTTTCAAATTTATGTCACGACACCCTCATTATTTTGAAGTGACAAGGGGTGCAAATTTGTAACACACTTCCTCTTGACGGTCACATTATCAAACATACGTGAAAATGACCTTTATTCAACAAATCCATAAAAAAAAAGCAACACATTTTCAATGATAAGGTTAATTTATCATGTCTATCTAAAAACGCAACCAAGCACGCACATAACACCAAATTATGGGCTTACTCAAATATTATTTCATTTAGTTTAATAAGCTATGAGTCATTTCTTATGCCATTCATGTCAATTTCCCAACAACCATGTAATTAGAAATTTCATATAGAACGGGATTAGCAAAAAGATGTAATATATAAATATCATTTAAAATTGATTTTGAAATTTATTATCAACTCCCGAACCTTTGTAACATGGATCGTACTACCAAGACTTTAAATTATTTATTTAAAATACACAACATTAATGGTATAGTAAATATGAATAAAATATTATATTATATAATAATAATAATAATAATAATAATTTATTTTTAAGGTCATGGTCAAGTTAGCACATCAAATTGGTGTATGAGACTCCCTTTGTTTGTGGGATAAGGGACCCTTCTTCGTCCAACAATTTGACTGGTAAAGTCTACAAAAGTATACATACCCTACCCCCTTCTGGATTTGAACCTGTAACCTCTTAAGAGGAAACACATATTCTTAACCATTAATATATCTATATGATATGATCCAATTGCTTTATATATATGAATAAGAAAATGTGAAAATTCAACTTTTTCTTATATAACCTCTAAGCTTTCACAACTATGAGTTTCAAACGGTGGAGAGTGTGCGATTATGTCTTACTTTGTGTGAGACATATATTTATATTTTATAACTTGAAGGGCTTGTTTTCGGATACATAAAATTCAAATGTGGTATTTTTCATATTGGAACATTGGAATAAGGTGGAATAATCTATAAAGGACATATTTGCACTTATTGTACCCTTTCTTTTTCTTTGTGGACTTAGCATCTTTTCCTCTTTCTTTCTTGTAGACTTAAACAATTTATTTTGCTTTTTTTAACCATTTGGTAGTTATTATATTATTTATTATGTGTATAACCTTTAAACATAATCAAGTTCATAATTAATTGAAGGTTATTTATTAGAAAGATTTTTGCTTTTTGTTTATGAGTTAAGAATATCTACAATGATTGTTTATGCGTTTATATCATAGGCCCACCATTGTTGGGTTGTGGAAGCAAAACATAGCATAAAATTAGAGCATAAACAAGTAAGATCAAACACACATGAAACTAAGAACATCAAACACATAGTTGACATAGTGATTTACGTGGAAACACAATAAGGGAAAAAACCACGGCAATGATAATCGGTATTCTTATTATTCAAGGGAGAATTAAAATGGCCAACCCAGGCATACAACCATCCTCTCCTCTCATACACACAACACCTCAATATTGTGTCTTTCTCTCACACACTCACTACACATTGCACTGCATTGCACTCACATTGTGCTCACACCTCTATGAGTATGCTTGCATATATAACATCTATCACTCAGTTACACAAACTAATCATGAATAGATCACATATTTACATGATTAGTTCATAAATAGATTGCATGCATGCACATTAACATAGCTGCATGCATGTGCATGTGCATGTGACCGCATGAGGAAATTCGTTGTCATGTTTCCAACAATCTCCACCTTGACAACAATTTACCTGATATATCATGCCCTTAATTAATTCATCCATCACCTTTCCTGCAAGAGAAGCCAAACACCATCATAGCTCCACAACTTATCTAACAATATCGTTACGTGAACATGCCTGCATGATTCACTCCAATATGGACCATTATGTCTCCATCAATAACTTGTCTAATAAACTGATGCACTTGTCCAAATCTCATGAATCATAACTACAAACCAAATCACTACAACCACTGTAGGTGATACTTGTGCTTTTGTGTTTGAAACACTCATTTCCATGCTCTTGACGTAGTTTTTCCATGTGTCTACTGACACCACAAACTGCATGTGAAATGATGACAATTTTTCCATTGCAATCATCAAACTTGCTACTAGCATATAATACTAGAGACATATAACCCTTTTCTTCTTCATCAATTAGGACATAAACTTGAAGATAATTTACAATGGAAAGCCAAAGAAATTTTATGAGTTTCACATTATTCATACTGAATTTCCTGAGTATCTTCACCACATACTTCTGTTGTGATAGCCAAGCTTACCATATTTCTTGTCTCTGTGTATTTCCATGCCCAAGATTTATTTTGCTACTCCCAGATCCTTCATAACAAACGTCCTAACCAACTGAGCCAACCTATTGATCTCAGCCATGCTTGTGCTTGCAACAAGCATAAAATATAACACCAAGATAATGAATATACCATAAAAACAATGGTTATACTCACTTCTTGTAAAATTTTGTCCCACTGTGAATGAATCAAACATCTTGTACTATTTTCCTAGCATGCTTCAGGCCATACAATGATATTTTGAGTTTGCAAACAAATCTTCTATTGTGAATCTGAACTAACCGTTTTGGTTGTTCCATATACATCCCCTTATCCAAAGAAAACTCCATGTAAAATAGTTTTAACATCTAGCTGTACTATGACAACCAGTGCTAACAAAACATAAATATAAACAAACTTTTAACAACTGGTGATAAACTTTCATGGAAATAAATACCTTCCAAATACCTTTCTGCTACCAACCATGCTTTGAACCTTTCATATTTTACTATGTTTCATTTTATAAAAGGATATTCATCAAACATTGCATCTCTACCATGATGATTCTATGGATAGTAGGATCCCACAGTCTGCACCCCTTAACATCAACACCATATCAAAGATCTACCTATTTGATCTGGGTCCTACTTATAAAGCTGATAAAAAACCATAAGCATCACAGTCGAATAATTTCACATTTTTGTAGTTACCAGATGACCTGTTCATACCTCTTCCTTAATCTTCCTGTCTTTTGCAACCGATGGTGACCGAGTTACTAGATAGCACAACCACTTCTATCCACAACTATTGATGCAACTTGACATTACTGAACATGTCTATTCAATCCCAACTTCCTTGCAATACTTTCCAAGTTCCATGGATATGAACCTACCTTCATCATATATTCTCAAACACTTGATTGACCTGCCAACACATCAACCTTTCTACAGACCCACCTTTCTAAACTGGACACACTGCTCCACCTCGAACTTTGTATTCGAACAACTGTGACTAAATCCAGGCAAACTGGCCAAGTAATCCTTCACCACTTATCTCTAGGCCCATTTACAACGGAGTTCACCAAGCCTTTTATAGGCTTCATTACATGCAATCAATGGACACAATACCACGGGATACCCAAAACACATGGACCCAAAAAACCACCTTCTTTGACCTAAAAACATATTTAAATCATTAACTCTTTCATTGAGTCAAGGTTAACCCAACGTACATGCCCCCCCACATATTCAATCTACCTAAATATATGTATATACTTTTCATAGGTGACATGATAAACCATGGGTATGCATGCTTATCCAAGTCTTATAGACATATGCTCATTTACATGTAATCAATAATTTCTACAACTCCAAAGTAAATACAATTTTTTTTGTTTTTTATTATTTCACGGTGACTCAACCATCACCACCCTACAACTTCTATGCGAACACAGATGGAGAGACACAAAAAATAGACAAAACTTCATCAACCATACTTGTAGCTGAATTTTCTTCTTTTGTGGAGTCCTCTTTGGATGCTTGTTGTCTTTTCCAACAATCCTTCTTGAGATGTCCATATTTGCCACAAAAACAACATTTTTCCTTACCCTTACTGTCTTTTGACTTAGACGAGGTTCTACCTTTCTGATCTTTCCCTCCTTCTGTAGATTGACCTCTAACCACCATTTCTTCTACTGTTGAGGTTTCTTTACTGGATGTTTTCCTTATCTCCTCAGACAATAAATCTCCCATAACAATGTCATAATCAATGGCATCTGTTGTGTTAAACCACACAATTGTGACCAGATGATCTCAAGACTCAGGCAACGAACACAGTAGCGTAACCGTCTTTTCCTCATCTTCAAAATTTACTTCCATATTAGTTAAATGACAAATCAAGTGATCAATAATTATTGTACCTTCTTTCATCCACAAGCTGTACAACTTCCTCTTCAAGAAGATTATGTTTGGAAAGTTCTTTTTCATATACATAATCTCCAATTTAGTCCACAAACCTGTTGTTGTCTTCTCTTCAACGATGTTAAACAACACCTCATCTTTCAGACACAAACGAATAGTACTGAGGGCTCTTGCATCTAGATCCTCCCAATCCTTGTCTTTCATGCTTGTCGGTTTCTTTGACTTTCCAACCAAGGCCTTTTGCAATCCTTGTTGCACAAGAAGATCTCGCATCTTGAGCTTCCATAACGCAAAACTATTCTTACCACTGAACTTTTCCACCTCAAACTTGGAACTCTGCACTTTCACCATTAGCAGAAACAACCGTCCAAAAGAAAATCATAGCTTCTAATAAACCAGGCTCTTCGATGCAATGACCAGATTTTGTTCTCCTTTGCTCTCTACTCCTTCAACTCTAAGCTCCGATACCACTTTTTGGGAAGCGAAAGAAAAACATAGCATAAAAACAAAGAATAAATGAGCAATATCAAACACGCATGAAACCAAGAACAACAAACACACAATTGACACAATGATTTATGTGGAAACCCAATGAGGGAAAAAACCAAGAGCAATGATAATCAATATTCTTATTATTCAAGGGAGAATTACAATAACTAACCCATGCATACAACCATCCTCTCCTCTCATACACACAACACCTCAGTATTGAGTTTTTCTCTCACACACTCATTACACATTGCACTGCATTGCACTCACATTGTACTCACACCTCTATGGGTATGCTTGCATATATAACATCTATCACTGAGTTACACAAATTGATCATGAATATATCACATAGTTACACGAGCAATTCGTAAATAGATTGCATGCATGCGCATTAACATAGTTGCATGCATGTGCATGTGACCACATGAGGGAATTCGTTGGCTATAATCACATCATGTCCACTATAAACAACTTAATATGTTAAGTTGTAAATATTAAAACAAAGTTATTATAGATAATAAATGTATCATACATCTAGGAGAAGGGGTTCTATATAAAATTTACCTCCTCATCAAAATAATTTATGATTTTAACTATTTATTTGTGGAGTATTTTCTTTTTGGTTTAATCTCTTCTTAAAAAATGGAGCTATATATAATGTTATTATTGTATTAAGATTATTTATTAATTGATTTTGATTTTTGGGTGCTAAAACACAATTCTCATATATATAGCTCATAGATCAGTGGAATGTTATGTCCTCTAGAGTCTTTGGATACAGTTAGGCATATTTATTTCAAGAACTATTTTTCCTAAGCCCAAATAATCACATTGAAAGGTGTTTATATTGTGAACACAATTGTTAAAGATTCTTCCATAAAAATAATTAAATGAACACTAAGGTTTTTCGTTATTTCAACCATTCATCTCTGGAGTCCATATTCACCATCCATTCACTCATTCAATCCTCATCATATCTCATGTCTCACTATATGTTATTGAGTAATCCACTACTTCATTTTCTTATGGGATCTCTTTCCCTTTGTGCTTATCGATCAGTGTCATGTCAATATCCTTTGAGTGGCCTACTTGGTGAGAGTCTTGTGAAACCTTCAGCCCATTTCAGCTTATCGAATGAAAACCAAGCACCTAGCGACAAAAATAGCATAAAGTGGTAACTTAAGTCAAACATCCCTCCTGATTAAAAGTATATTCAATACTAATAATCACTGATAAACACACAAAATTTAAGTGCAAGCGATTTCTTATTATTGATAACTAAAACACCTTGGCAACCTTTTTTTCCCCCAAGAAAATTGCATATTATATTAAGTTATATAATCTTCTTACATATTCATAGGACCATTACATATTAGGTCGAGCCAAATCAGATCGATCAAGTGCCTTTCATCATCAGTCTCATTCCATTACAATAGAAAAATGTTCCAAAGAGAGACTATCCCACAGGAAGACAATTTAAAGCATCATCTCAGATGGAATCTTTAAAAAATAATAGAGACATATAAAGATAATCTCTATAGTCAATTGAAATAAAAAACAACAAGCTAAATCAAAATGAACATAACATAACACCGTCCTCTAGACATCTTCAAGAAGCATGGCTAGTACATATGAATGTAAGTTCTGGGCCCTTATTGGTCTTCCATCCATTGGAAGAAAACTATCTCTCTCGAACGTTCCAACAAGGCCTGTTTGGATAAGTAATCTACCTCCTGATTTTCTTCTCTATAAACATGAGCGAAGGTGATGATGAAGAACTGCTTGATGAGATCCCCGACTCTATCTTTCCAGCTATAAATCGAAGTAACCTGCCAGGTGCCAACATCATTAAGCCAATCAATTATTATTTTGGAATCTCCAATGATGTGAATATTCGAAATAGATAGTCTTTGTGCCATATTCAGAATAGCCCATACACCTAGGAATTCATCTCTCATGTTGGTGCCCCTGCCACTGTTTAGAAGAAGCTTGTAAACAATATGGTCGTTTAATTTTATAACCCCCCCAACACCGCTTTGCTCTCCATTTCTCTGCGAGGCCCCATCGAACCAACCTAGAATTCTGTGGGAAGGTATACAGTGTGCACAATGCTTATTCAACAGGTTTTTCTGTGGAGTGAGAAGATTGATGGCAGCCAGGGATTGGAAGTAGACCTTTTCCAAAGATGGTTCTTTAGATTCAAAAATCGCCACGTTTCGTTCGATCCATATGTACCAACATATAAAGGCTGGTAATGATGGGATTATGAAGTGCCTTCTAAACCAGTGGTTGAAGCTTTCATTGACAGTAGTTCCCAGCCACCCTCCACCCAGAATATAATGATTTTAATTTTTTTTTCCAAAAAGCAACAGTGAAAGGGCATTGAATAAAAAGGTGATAAACCGATTCTTCATTACCTCTGCATAGGAGACATAGTCCCGGACCTTGCCAGCCGCACTTATTGAGATTATTCCAAGTGAGCATCTTGTTTTCAATAAGGAGCCACATGAACAATTTAATCTTTAGTGGGCAATCCCGTTTCCAGATTTTCCTTTGACTTCCACTTTTGTTTTTTTGCGAAATTTTAGCTGCCAGGGCATTATAAACGTTCCTTGTAGTTAAGATCCTTGTTCCATCCCCACCTGTCCATATTAATTCATCTTTTGTTCCATTCAATGCAATGCCAGGATCAATCAATCACTTCTTGTAACCTTCCCATTCAGTAGTTAGATCCCCATCTAATCCCAAATATTCACAGGTAAGCCAATTTGAGTAAAGAGAACATTAAGTCGGTGCACTTCTAGCCTGAAAAAGAAAGACTACCTGATGATCATTTAAAAATAGAATCATCTCCTGCAAAAGAAAATATCCCACCTCCAAACCCAAGATCACATCCTTCCCTATAATGATATCTACACCAGATCCCGGTTTCCATGCCAACCAATGCACCAGAAGAGGTAAGGCATTAATAAGATTTTTCCAAGTTTGTAAACCATATTGGACCACCGGTACTGTTGATCTCAACAACTATATCACTGAAGTATGAAGAAAGTAATTATATTTCAAGACACATTTCCATATCCCCGGTTGCATCAAACCTTGCCAAAGGGATTTAGTTGCTAAGGCTCTCGAGAAGAAAAAAATATTCCTAATAGCCCAACCACCAAACTGTTTTGGTCTGGCTACTAATTCCCAACTGTAAAGGTGTATGGAAGCAAGATTTTTTGTACCCGAATGTGTGCAAGTGCCAACCAGTAAACTGGTTGGCTTTCAAGAACAACTTTAATCAATACATATCTACCACCCAATGATAAGTATCGATTACACCAATGTGAAATTTTGTGTTCAAATTTTGTCAACAGCCAGTTCCAATCAACATCTTTATACCTGTCCAACTTTAAAAAGTACACCAAGTATTTGAAACCATCCACCAGACAAGAGATGCCAAAATGATATAAATCATTCAACCATTCTTGAAAGTCCCGTTGAATCCCGTGATGATGGAAGGTGGATTTATGTGCATTGATCTCCAGTCCACTAGCACCACAGAATGCACATAATAGTTGTTGAATCTCACGCCATTCATTAATGTCTTATTTAGTCATTATTATCACATCATCCACAAATAGGAGATGGATGATCCTTATCAAGTGAGAGACTTTTATGCCCGACACCTTCCCCTCCATAAGACTCTTTTTTAGTGCAAGACTTAGCCCCTCCATCACAAGTATAAAAAGAAGTGGGGACAAGGGGCACCCCTGGCGAAGTCCTCTCCCACTATTTATGAAATTTTTAGGTTCTCCATTGATCAGGATGGAAATATTAGCTGAATACACACAACCCGTGATCCACCTGGACATAAGATGCCCAAAACCATAGTGTAAAAGCAACAATCTAAGGTAATCCCAGTTTGTACAGTCGTATGCCTTTTTTAGATCTAATTTCAAAATGACTTCCTGTAATTTCTTAGTTTTTATGCTATGGAGGCACTCCTGTGCTGTACCTATAGCATCCAAAATCTAGCTGCCCTTAAGGAACCCCAACTGTTCCTCTAAAAGATCCCGGGATAAGAAAGGTCTAATCTGCCTCGCAATTATCTTTGTCACAATCTTGTAAACGAGATTACATAATGCAATAGGCCGGAAATTAGAGAAGGATGATGGCCATTTTTCTTTTGGAATTAAAGCAAGAAAAGTGGAATTTAGCGATCTGATGACTTCGCCAGGAAGTCTAGTTTCCTCCACCATCTCTAATAAATCTGCCCCAACCAGATCAATGAAGAAAAGGAAGAATTCAACTGTCCACCCATCAGGGCCCAGACTCTTGTCTTTGGAAAAACCTTTTAATACCTCCACAATATCCTCCATAGTAAAAACCCGTTCCAAAGTCTCTACCTCTTCTTCCTGAACAATCCTTGGATACAGTTTGATGGCCGCCAACTGATCATGTATATTAGTCTGATTCTAATCTTAAAAAAAAAAATTGAAATAGGATATAACTTCTTTTTTAATGGCATCCTGGCTTGAGTGTACATTACGAGCCTCATCCCTTATTTCCCATAGAAATTTCTTATTCCTCCGATAATTAGTAAAATTATGGAAAAAAATTGTATTTTTGTCACCACTCTTTATCCATATTGCCTTGCTTTTCTGCCTCCGACTCTCTTCCTCCTCTAGTAATAACTTATTCTGATCCACCTCAAGCTACTTCCCATGATGTTCTATGTCTTCATTTGTTGTACTCGCATTTTTCTGTCGGTAAAAGGTTTCCAAATCAGCTTCAATCTTTGTTAATTGTTCCTGTTCCCTTTTTAATTTAGTTTTCAACCAGGATTTAACCATGTTTTTAAGGAGGAAAATTTTCTCAACCAGTCTTCTTTGAGAGCCAACAATAAAATCAAACCTGTTATCTAGCCATACTCCTCTAGTTAAATCAACAAAAGTTCCATCTTTTAACCAAACCATATTAAATTTAAAAGCGTGCCTAGTCTTTGGAATGCCAAGGTCCAGCTGCAACAAAATAGGAGAATGGTTCAATATATATGTTGGCTCCACCCAAGATCTAAACAATAGCTTTGGGCCCATCAAATCTTCATGCATAAAAAAATTGTCAAGCCTTTTTGAAATGCTTGATTCCCCCATCCTACCATTATGCTACGTTAGGGCCAGCTCGACTGAATCCACATCAACAAGAGGATACTCATAAAAAATTTCTTTGAAAAAAGGAGCCAATGGATCCAACACGACTGATGTACCCCACATCTCTTCAGAGTTTAAAGTAAAGTTTAAATCTCCCGCCAGTATAAGATTTTTGATAGATAACAGTCATCTCTCAACAAGCTTTCTCCATAAAGTCTTGCACTCCTTGCAAGGACCATAGACATTAAGGAGTGATAGTCTCCTCTTATCCGCAACACTGGATCCTTTCAAGAGAATGTCGCCGCAAGTAAGGACAGGAGCGAAAACATAAAAACGAGGGTCCCAATATGCCAACAAGACCCTCAAGTTACCAACTGAACTAATGGCATACGACATCCAGTCTGGTTTCAAAGAAAACATAAAATCCTGAGCTGTCTCATTAGAAGTTAGTGTCTCTCAAGTAGAAAAACTATGTCAAGTGTAGTCTTATTCAACAATCTCCTCATAGAGGCTAGTTTAAGGGGCCCTCCTACCCCTCTAATGTTAAGGGATAAAATGATCATGACTTGGCCCTTGCGAGGGCTTTGATGGTCGATAGTTGAAAGAGATGAGGAAGATGGTGTCATCGAGTCAGACCCCCTTTGTTTGCGTGCACTTCTGGTCTTTACAGGGGATAGTTCTAGTCCCAAACCTCTGGACCATGCAAGTTTTTTTCCAGCCGTGGCCTCTGCAGCCATCGGTTCCTATTCTATAGGTAATGGTTCCCTAGGAACCACTTCAGTTTTTCTTAAGAAGGTCAGAATAGGAACAGGGTTGTTTACCTCCCTGTAGGCTGGGACTAAATCATTAAGAATCTTATCTAGTGATTGGGTACTATCATCAGGTTCACCATAACCTAGTAGGAGGGGTGAGTCTTCTAACCGCCTAACAACATCTATGACAGTAGAGGGAAGAGACAGAGTAACAATATGACTGTTATGTACCGGGCCCGCTTCATTAAAGGCCAACGGGGGTAGGTTCATATCAGAATTCCGGGTGTATGCCTCCTTTCCCTTGTCCCTCATCCCCTAATTTATTAGAACGCTGGAAATTCCTTAGAAACATCAGAAAACACAGAGTCTAGAAGATTTATTTCCCATGCCGACATTGAACAATACAGAGTAGGGACAAAATGTCATAACTTACCCACAAAGGTAGATGTCATGTCTGTATAATTGTCCAGCTCCCCCGCAACCTGAAGGAAGCCCTGTTCCAATGTATCCACCTCCGTGGGATACCCATTATCAACATTTTCCTCTATTGTTTGCTCACATGTGTGTACACCAAATGGAAGCTTGCACTCTTTTTTGAGATGATCAGTTTGTCTACATTGACTGCACCGAAAAGGTACCCCAAGATAATCTAATCTTTGGGAGATGACCATGTCTTTCCACTCTATATCTATATTCTCCAAAAGTCGCCCATGTACATCAATTTCTACAAGGATTTTGGCCATACGACGATCATTCGAGAGGAGTGCTTCCTCCTCCAGCTTGATAAAGCGACCCAACGAATTTTCGATAGCCTCCAAGGATTTTTGGTTCCATAACTATAATGGAAAGACCGACAAAAACACCCACATAAGTCGAAAGCTAAAATATTCAGATCTTGGGTCGAATTTTAGCCTCCAACATTTTAACATAAGACTACCACCTTCGAAAACCCAAAAATTCTCTAGTATCCTTGTTGAGTCTTCTGGAGAATTAAAAATAAACCCAAACCACCCTCGAGGTAAATGAAGGAGTACCAGTGAGTAACCCAGGATGGGTTCCCAGGTGTCCTTCATCCACACCAGAATTGATCTTTTACAAAAATGGTGGTATGAAAGTCTACCTACCAGAGCGCATAAGGCAAGTGAACAAGACTCTGCTAGCCCGATATCCATCCCAAGGACCATCTTGCGCTTTGTTTTTTTGGGTTTCCACACTCTATTAGGCAACTTGGTAGAGTGTTCCTTCCGCACCCCGCCACTTCCAGGTATCTCCAGACCGACCTTAAACTGATACAAAATATTTCCTCCAGAGCCAGAAGAAAAAATGGGATAGGTATTGACCACACCTTTGATGTTGCCTATGCCAAGTCCTCTTTCTCCCCTCGAAGAGAAACCAGAAACCCTCTGTGTTTCCTTGCAATCTCGCACAATGGAAATATCATGAATGATGGAAGGGTTTAGTGAGATTGAGGATGAAGGATAAGACGTCCTCTGCAGAGTTGATGGAGCAATTAGTGATGCATTAAACGAGGATTTAATAACGTGGTTTTGGCAAATGGCATCCAATGTTGATATGAAGTTCGGATGATCCCAAGGATCTCCTACCTCATCTCCCAATGGATGGCTGACCTCAGCATCCATAACTACCACTAATGCGAAAACTTGATGGCCCCACAAAAGATCGGTAATAGGAATCAATCAACTGCGGTGTGGCGCACCAAGTTGGAGGGGAACCGAGGTATGACAGTAGAGAAGGTTCTACAAGACTTCTCCTTACAAAAGAAATAACAAAACTCTGAAGCCTGTCAGATCATCCAGGCAAATAAAACAAAGAATCGGACAAAAAACAGAGGCTCTAAAAAATAAGTTATCTAAGGAGGAAAAAAACCAAAAGACCATTCTCCGAACCAGAAAATTCTAGAGTTAATGTCCTCCTAGCCCAAAAACAGTGCCATCACACCTTGGCAACTTAAACCCATGATATGTGATCTAACTTTGTCACATCAACCTCATCTTCTTCTTGAGAAATATGCTTCAAAGTTCACTATTGAGTAAAAAATTCTGATTTGTCATATTTCATTGGATATACTTTTTTGACAGCTGACATAATTACAAGAATTAATTCTTCATCTCA
>ML791916.1:35008-55981 GCA_009831015.1 Picea engelmannii
TAACAAATTTCATAATAAAGTAGTTATGTCATGCATCAATTGATCTTGTTCCACA
Organism: Picea engelmannii; assembly: GCA_009831015.1. Taxonomy (NCBI): domain Eukaryota; kingdom Viridiplantae; phylum Streptophyta; class Pinopsida; order Pinales; family Pinaceae; genus Picea; species Picea engelmannii. Next base: position 35,064 of record ML791916.1, read on the forward strand.
ATTTTAGGTTTAAAGTGTTGGAGTAAAGGAAGAACATGTTGAATATCTGAAAAAGTATAGAAAACATCATGTTCCTCAACATGTTCTTTCTCTTTATTTGAACTCATAACTTAATGAATCGTTGTGGAAACAAAAGCGTTGATTTCCTCTTTAATCTTTTAAAACAAATACAAATATCTTGGTATATTTATATGGCCTGAACAACACAAATAAGATTTGATATGCATAAAGTTTTCCTAAGATAAGGATAGGGGATTTTATTGTTGTAGAAACATTTCCAAAAAGTTCTTCATAGATATGCACCTTTATTTTTTACAATCACATGTACCCAACAATGAACATGCATAGAAAGGAAAGGAGAATAAGACTTAGACAAATAGGCCACCCAAAGAAGGAGAAGGGAATTATACTTAAACTACATGGAACTAATGACAATGGACTCAAATTACTTTATGGATTAGTTATACAACTATTGTTCTCTTACAAAATACTATAATGTAGAAGAACTTTGTCCTTCACCAACATTGTTGTGAACAACACTTGTACTTCCTAGAAAATGTGTTATATTTGATTGGAATTTTGGAATGCTTGCAACTGTAAAAAAATGTCTCTCTGATGTTTTGTAGTATACCCACAATGTTGATCATAGTAGGTCGTCCTTCAAGGGATTCTTTTGTGTAGATCAAACCCATGTTTACAAGGTGATTGAGGAAATTGAGTTCCTTATCTTCTTAAGTGATTTTAGTAGTCCTCCTCAATAGACTCTTATCGATCACTTCCCTTACTTGATTTGTAAAACCACTACCCACCCATTTCTGCAAGTTCATTCCTTCCACAAACATGTTGTGGATGGGTTTATTTCTAGTGAGAATCTCCAATAGCACTACTCCATAGCTATAAACATCACCTTTTGTTGTGACACATCCACCTAATCCATATTTTTCATTCAAACATCATCATCAAAAGGTTTATGATTCAATTTTTTTAATAAAAATAGAAAACTCATGACATTCCCTAACATGTTATCTATCTCAAATAATAACTGGAGGAATGTAGCCTATGGATCCCTTGAGTGCATGTGTGGATGTCAGAGATAAATCCTCAGAGTTTTCAAAACACAATCCTAAATCCTTAGAGTATGTTGAATCTTCTTGATCTCTCGCAAGGTCCATACCTGCTTGGTGTTCCCTTTCTTCTCCACATTCTTCTTCTCATCCACTCATATGGGGAATCCTTCATCTCTGCATTTCTCTCTACTGCAATCTTAGACTGGCAATCTTTCTTGTATTCTCACCTTCCTCAACTCTTCCTTCTTTCTTTCATCTTTTCCTCTTGATCTGATTTCATTCTGCACACCTTGAACTGCTTCACTACTTTCTTTACCTTTCTGCACCACCACTTCTCAACAATGGAGGCTCTCCTTAAAGCTCTCTCATTTATTGCATTCGTTTCTTCATCTTCCCCCATCTATCAAAGAACCCTTTCCCCCTCTCAAGTCATGATCATACCCCAAAATCACACTACCCCAAGCGTAGGTGTTTAGGCTACCATCTCAGTTGAGGGAATAGTTATCATCCCCTCCTCCATCAAGAATACTTTGATCCACAGGGGAATTTCTTGGAGAACTAAGAGGGGGGGGGGTGAATCAGTTGTTACTGTTATTAAACAATTATGCTTATTTTAAACTCTTTATAGAGCCTTCAATGACAATCACAATAATCCAGGGAAGTAAGCAATAGAACATTCAACATCATTCACACATATTAGATACACAAAGACAGATATTTCCTGAGGAAACCCATAAAGGGTAAAAACCTCTTATTATTTATATGATAAGTAATCTTTACATTATGTACATTATCATACTTATGAGCACCAACCCATAATGAGGCTACAACCTTTTTTTTGCAAGCTGCAACTTGCTGAGAGCACCAACTCTTTGTTTTCTCTAGCACCTACTAGAAGGAAGCACTGACTCCCTAGTTTCTCTAGCACCCACTAGAAGGAAGCACCAACTTCCTAAGAGATCCAACACCAAATGGATGGAAGCAAAAAATTCCTAAGAGTTCCAGCACCAACTAGATGGAAGCACCAACTTCCAGTTACACAGGCATCGACCTGTATATCAAAGAACCAATGTTCTCCCTTACACCACCCTGCCACCCTAGTTTCCCTGGCTACAACCAGACAGGAGCTACAACTCCCTATCTTCAAGCACCCCCTTGAACCTTTGAGGACAACTGTCCTCCCTAACACCTCCCAACTACCCTAATTATAAATATTTTCTACTGAAACTTATTACAGTGAAATAATGTTTATCAATGGCTTACCAGTCTCATCATTGTTCTGCTACACTGCCCTGCTCTGCCTGCATCAGTGTCTTCTTGCACACTTTCCTTATGCTTTTTTTTTTCTTCCTTTTATGCTCTATGCACCACGTCCATTCCATGCACCATTCCTCTTCTGTGTATTTTAGCAGCTGCACACTGCCTCCTTCTACATGCCTAAATCACTCTTAACAGCAGCCACCATCTCTTCTCTGTTCTGGGTATTTATACTATCTGTGCACCTTCTTCGTCCTCCATGCACAATGCCTCTGCATGCTCTTCACCATGCCATGGTTCTCTGCATTGGGATATTCACTGCCACTCCACATTGCCATGGCTTTACTCCCTCGAGCATCAACACACTCTCTCTATCCTGCATGTTCTCCTCATGTCAAGTTCTCTTCCTGATCATCATGGAAATTACTCAGCTTCTCTGGTGGTTATAACCATGTGTTCATCATCACCGGGTGTTATGCTGAGATTCCTTAGCTTTTCTAGCAGTCGATACTCTTTGTCTTCTCTATCATAGTCGAGCTCATCCTCTTTGTTGCAGTTGCAGGCTTCAACGCTCTTCCATCTATCAATCATCTCTATGAACAGTCTTTGTTCCACTGGCAGATGCCTTGAGAATCTTTAGCTCCTCTGGTAATCACACTAAGGCCTCTTTGAGTTTTCTGTGCAGAAACAGTCAGTGGTTTCTGGCACTTACACTATGAACCTCTTGAGCCTTATGCATTTGGCACCTTTCACCTTTCCTTTCACATGTGGCCTCAGGCAATGACCACACGCCTGTTCAGAAGGCACTTTCGCGATTCACATTTCGACCATTCCTATTGTGAGGAATCTCGACTCTCCGAGTCGCAATCGCTGAAATGGAGATTAGCTTCGTGATAGCTCCTTACTTGAGCCTTCATCGATGTGACCATAGGTTATGACCAGGGGCCAATTCTGAACATGCATTTCGCATTTCACGTTTCGGGGATTCTGTCATGAGTGTCCTTGACACCTCCAACTCTCGGTATCTGAAACTCTGAAATAGAGTCAGATCAATGTATTTTGGCATTTCACATTTCATTGTTTCAACATTCTTGTCATGAGTGTCCTTGACACTTCCAACTCTCGATATCTGAAACTTGCACCAAAAGGTGTTTTTCGCATTTCAAAATTCCGACATTTCGGCATTGCTGTGGTGAAGTGTTTCAACACTCCAAGTCACGATCCCTGAAATGGAGCTTTGTTACACTAGCTTGTTCCTCCATCTTTCATAGATGTGACCACTGGTTGTGACCATAGCCTTATTCAAAAATGTATTTTGCACTTTCACATTTCAAGGATTCTGTGATGAGTCGTCTCGACTCTCCATGTCACGAGCTCTGAAATAGAGCTTGGCTTCTATAGCTTTGCTCTCCAGCTCTCGACAATGTGACCACGAGATATGACCACTCTCCAATCAAACAAGCACTTCGCTCTCCATATCAATGGTTCGTGATCCATGGTGATCAGATGGTTATCCTCTACCCTCGGACTTTAGCCTTTGAGACTTTGGGGGAGTGATGAAGATAAAACTCCTGAAGCAAAACTCCCAGAGTGAGGTCACTCTTGCGTCACTCGATGACATGTCATGACCCGAGTGGCTGCCACATGTCACTCTAAATTGTGATTTAGAAACTTCATGGGCCTTCGTCATGCCTGATAAACGGTCCAGATCAAACCTTGATCCAACGGTTAGGATTCAACGGCCAGGATCATTTCACAAATTCACGAGCCTTCATTGTGCCTGATTCAGGATTTCGGCGTTTCGTATTTCACAACTTCGGGACTCCTATGATGAAGAGTCTCGACTCTTAACTCCTCCAACTCCCGGTATTTGAAACCTTTGTTGATCTTCCTATTTCTGGATTTCGGCGTTTCGCATTTCACAACTTCGGGACTCCTGTGATGAAGAGTCTCGACTCTTGACTTCTCCAACTCTCGCTATCCGAAACCTTTGTTGATGTGCCTGTTTAAGGATTTCAGTGTTTCACATTTCATGACTTCAGGACTCCTATGATGAAGAGTCTTGACTCTTGACTCCTCCAACTCTCGGTATCCAAAACTCTAATTTCCCAGTCTGCGAAACTCCGAAATGGAGTCTTTTACATGCTCTAATATTTCACATTTTGGGATTTCATCATTCTTGTCATGAATTTCTTCCTTGACTCCTGGATTTTACGCTTCTGATCTTTCCATGTGATCATCATTACACTGCTGGTCTTGCCACTTTCTCTTGTTCATCATCGTCCGACTGAGCTTGCCATCAATGAATTATGCTTCCTTGACTCTTGGAGTTTATGCTTCTGAATGGGATCCAACGATCGCTTGTTGAACTTTCCATTGCCATGCCATTTTCCCTACGCTGTTGGTCATGATCTTTTCCATCAATGACAAGCACACTCTTGCACTCTGTGTGCACCTCTGCACTATCTCTTCTAGTCTTCACGAGCTTTCTCTGTTGTGTCTTCCCAAAATACTTCTAGTGCCTGGCTGACACATTCTTCTTGTACTTAATCCATCGTCGTTGTTGTACTTTCCATCAATAACAAGAATACATTGCTTGTAAAACATGCCAACAATCTCCCCCTTTAGCATTGATGGAAAAAAAGGCACCCAAACTCTTTTCTCCCCCTTTGACATCAATGCCAAAGAAAACATGCTCCCCCTGAGATGTTGCATAATTTTTAGGAGGTATCAAATATTAAACCAACACAAACTCCCCCTGACAAGATCTAATCTCTTATTTGAGTCCTGCAGAATATTTGAATCTAAACCAGAGTCTTCTCCTTCTGATTCTTGGACCTGTTCATCTTCGTCTTCAACTATGTCCTCTGTAGCAAACTCAATATTGCTCACCTCTCTTACTGGGACTCCTTCATCAACCTTTTATTGTCATAACTGGATAACTCCCCCTGTCACTGTTCTCTCTCTACTTCTGATTGTTCTCCTCCTTTGTTTCTAAAAAGATTAGCTTTACCTGACAAGGTCTTTCCTCTCGTTATCTCTGCAGAATGTCATGTATATAATTTTGTACATCAGAATGTTGCTGCTACGAATGTCATTGTTCTACTTGAGCACTGTGCAATTGTAGCTTGTACTTTTTAAATAACCCTTGGATCTCCCCATTGATTCTCATTGATCTCTATTACTCCAATTTCATTTTTCTTCCATGATGCATACAATCCAAGGCTTTTATGACCATATTAAATCACAAGAAAAAACCACTACAACCACTCTCATACCTGCTTCTCTTTTTCACAGACAAAGGACGTGTATCAGGTTTCTTAGGAGTATTGATTTCTTCCTTGTTGTATCCAATACCAGATTTTTCATTTGGTGATCTCTGACTATCCAAGAGATTATCCATGATCATGGAGCTGTTTAAGAACTTGCTTTGGGTGTTTGACTTCTCAACATTCAAAACTTCAGCTTCCATCTTATGACATGATTCTTCTTATACTTCTTCCATGGGATTGATGCTAGCTAAACATTCTTTTATTGTATCTATGTCTTCTTCTTTACTTGCAGGAGAGGATTCAATATCAACATCATTAATTGTCCTTGTACCTTTATTCACCACTTGTCCTGAGTTTACATTTACCTTACACTCTTTGGACGTCAACACCTCTTCACTGTCTCTGTCACACTTTTGAATTGTACTAAGAAAATTGTGTTTTAGACCATCCACAAGCAGAACGTATTGAGCATCTCCTTTGTCATTACTCAAACTCACCATCCCTCTATCCTTGATTTTACCTAGTTCATCATTTTCAAGGATCACATTTCCTGTTTTTCTTTTACTTATTGACAGAAGCTTATCCTTGTCTCCAGTCATGTGTTTGGAACATCCACTATCTATATTCTCGGAGGCCTTTTGTTTTTGAGTTGAAAGTGCTAGACCACATTTTTCACTATATTTCCTTTTCCATGTGTTGGCCTTTCTGTCTAAGAACTTTATCCTTGGATCTGCTTTGTAATTCTTCAAATGGCAGTTTACAGCTTTGTGGCCAAAGTTGTGACAGTTATAGCATTCAATCTCATTGTTCAATAGTTCAAAGTTATTGTTGCAACGTTGTCTACTCTTTATTAACCTCCTCAGTTGCATGTCTCTAGACTTAATTTGTCAATTTTCAATCTGTGATGGTTTGTTACTTGGATGTATCATTCTTTGTTGTGGTAGATATTTATTCCTTGGAAATCTTAATTGCTCATGTCTAAGTCTTAAGGAACAATTTACAGCTTTGTGACCAAAGTTAGAACAGTCGAAACAATATCCATAGAAAAATTCTTTGTACCTGGAAAATGGTTGTCTTCTTTGAGAAAATAGATTTCTTCCATGCTGATGATTTCCTTGAGTAGGGAGTGTATTATTTCCTTGTTCTACAGATTCAGTTCTGGCACCTTTTTCTTTACTCCTCCTGGGCGGTTGATTATCTTCCTTTGTTTCTGCAGGTTTGTTGTCATCATTGGTTGTAGATTTGACAAACTTGATGAAGTTTTGTTGCTTGGATGAACACTACTTGATCCCTCTTCATAACTCAAACCCATTTTCAGCTTTGGATTCCTTTGCTGATTCAGAATGGTGGCTAATCCTTCTGAGGCTTTGATACTTGACAAATTTTGATGATACAAGGCTTGAAACTTCTCCAACTCTTTCCTAGTTTTCACTACTTCTTCTTCCAGAGATTTACATCTTGCCTTCTTTTCTGATAACTGTTGTTTCATAATGTCCTCGATTTTCTTTGCCTCTTATAATTCCACTTTTAGCAGGGCAAAGTCTTCATCAGGTTGTTTATTGTCTTTCTCGAACTGTATCAACAATTGTTTTTGCTTTCTATTCTTAATTCTGAGTCTGTCAATCTCTTCCAGTGCACTGATCAGTTCTCTTTCCATATCAACCACAACTTCTTCTTCATTAACCTCACTTCATGTGATTTTATTATCATAATCCTCTTTGGCCATAAGCATGAAGTCATTTAGTTTATTTCCAATAGAAGAGTCATTGTCTTCATCATCTGAAGGATCATCATCATTGTCTACACATAAACTTTTCTTTCTATCAAATCTTTTAGATTTGTACTTCTCTTCACCTTTAGAGTTCTAGTCCTTCTTCTTGTGTGGACACTTATTTGCAAAGTGACCTATCTTACCACAATTAAAACATTTGAAGGGAATCTTGCCTTGATATTTTCCTGATCCTTTCTTTAATCTTCTCACAAATTTTGCCTCAATATCATCTAAATCTGAATCAATATTCCTGTTTGCTTTAAAAGATGCTTCTCTAGTAATGGATTTATCTTTGTTGATTCTCATTTCATATGCAGTTAGAGTTACTAGGAGTTGATCAATGGATAGCATTTTAAGATCATTTAGTTCTTCTATTGCAGAGACTTTTTGATTAAATTTATCAAGCAAAGATCTTAAAATCTTCTGAACCAAAATTGATTCTTCAATCTTCTCACCAAGACCCTTCATGGCATTCACAAGTTCTTCAACTCTTAAAAAATACTTACTAACTGTTTCATCTTTATTCATCTTTAGTTGTTCAAAATTCAACCTAAGTGTTTGAAGTTTGACATCTTTTACTTTCTCATTTCCTTCATAGCTGCTAATGAGTTTGTCCCACATTTCTTTGGCAGTTTGAAGATGCATCACCTTTACAAACTCATCTTCTGCAAGTCCATTCAAGATAGCATTCATTCCCTTAGCATTAAAGATAAATTCTAACTTATCATCCTTGGAAGCTAGCACAACAAGCTTTATGTATCCAGTCTCTACTACATCCCAAACATCAACACCTAAGGCCATTAGGTATGTTCTCATTCTAACCTTCCAGAAGGAAACATTTGTTCCATCAAACAAATGAGGCTTAGTGACTGAAGTCCCTTAATGACTTGTCATGTTTAAGCTTTAGGATCTACCCTTAGATAAAAGGGGTCGGCTTTGATACCAATTGTTGGACAATTGAGGGGGGGGGGGTGAATTAGTTGTTACCGTGCTTAAACAATTATGCTTATTTTAAACTCTTTACAGAGCACTCAATGACAATCACAATAATGTAGGGAAGTAAGAAATAGAACATTCAACATCATTCACACATATGAGATACACAGAGACAGATATTTCCTGAGGAAACCCATAAAGGGTAAAAACCTCTTCTTCTTTATATGATAAGTAATCTTTACATTCTGTACATTATCATACTTATGAGAACCAACTCATAATGAGTCTACAACCTCTGTTTTGCAAGCTACAACTTGTTGAGAGCACCAACTCTCTATTTTCTATAGCACCTACTAGAAGGAAGCACTGACTCCCTAGTTTCTCTAGCACCCACTAGAAGGAAGCACCAACTCCCTAAGAGTTCCAACACCAACTAGATGGAAGCACCAACTTCCTAAGAGTTCTAGCACCAACTGGATGGAAGCACCAACTTCCAGTTACACAGGCACTGACCTGTATATTAGAGAACCATTGTTCTCCCTTGCACCACACTGCCACCCTAGTTTCTTTGGTTGCAACCAGACAGAAGTTACAACTCCCTGTGTTCAAGCACCCACTTGAACCTCTGAGGACAACTGTCCTCCATAGCACCTCCCAACCACCCTAATTATAAATATTTTCTACTGAAACTTATTACAGTGAAATAATGTTCAGCAATGGCTTACCAGTCTCATCACTTTTCTGCTACACTGCCCTGCTCTGCCTGCATCAGTGTCTTCCTGCACACTTTCCTTACACTTTTTGTTTTTCTGCCTTTTATTCTCTATGCGCCATGTCCATTCCATGCACCATTCCTCTTCTTTGTTTTTCAGTTGCTGCACACTGTCTCCTTCTACACACCTAAATCACTCTCAACAATAGCCACCATCTCTTCTATGTTCTGGGTATTTATATTATCTGTGCACCTTCTTCATCCTCCATGCACAGTGCCTTTGCATGCTCTTCACCATGCCATAGTTCTCTGCATCGGGATATTCACTGTCACTCCACATTGCCATGGATTCACTCCCTCGAGCATCAAGACACTCTCTTTGTTCTGCATGCTCTTCTAGTGTCAAGTCCTCTTCCTAATCATCATGGAAATTCGTCAGCTTCTTTGGAGGTTATACCCATAAGTTCATCATCACCGGGTGTTATGATGAGATTCCTTAGCCTGTATAGAGATTCGTGCTAGATCCTCCCTTGAGCCTTTGTTGATGTGACCATAGGTTATGACCAGGGGCCAATTCTAAACATGCATTTCGCATTATGCATTTTGGGGATTCTGTCATGAGTCTCCTTGACACCTCCAAATCCCAGTATCTGAAACTTAGAAATAGAGTCAGATCAACATATTTCGACGTTTCAAATTTCACCGTTTCGGCATTCTTGTCATGACTGTCCTTATCACTTCCAACTCCTGGTATCCGAAACTTGCACCAAAATGTGTTTTTCGCATTTCAGCATTCCGACATTTCGACATTCCTGTGGTGAAGTGTTTCAACACTCCAAGTCGCGATCCCCGAAATGGAGCTTTGTTGCACTAGCTCCTTCCTCCATCTTTCACAGATCTGACAACTGGCTGTGACCACAGCCTTATTCAAAAATGTATTTCGCACTTTTGAATTTTGGGGATTCTGTGATGATTCGTCTTGACTCTCCATGTCACGAGTTCCGAAGTAGAGCTTGGCTTTTATAGCTCTACTCTCCATCTCTCAACAATGTGACCATGAGATATGACCACTCTCCAATCAAACAAGAACTTTTCTCTCTAGATCAATGGTCCACAATCCGTGGTGATCGAACGACTATCCTCTTCCCCGGGACTTCAGCCTTCGAGACTTTGGGGGAGTGATGAAGCTAAAACTCCCGAAGAAAAACTCCCGGAGTGAGGTCACTATTGCGTCACTTGATGACATGTCATGACCCTAGTGGCTACCACGTGTCACTCTAAATTGTGATTTAGAAACTTCATGGGCCTTCATCATGCCTGATCAACGGTCTAGATAAAACCTCAATTCAACAGCTAGGATTCAACGGCCAGGATCATTTCACAAATTCACAAGCCTTCATTGTGCCTGATTTGGGATTGTGCAACTTCGGGAATCCTGTGATGAAGAGTCTCGACTCTTGACTCCTCCAACTCCCAGTATCTGAAACCTTTGTTGATGTGCTTGTTTCAGGAATTCGGCATTTCACATTTTGCAACTTTGAGACTCCTGTGATGAAGAGTCTCGACTCTTGACTTCTCGAACTCCCAGTATCAAAAACCTTTGTTGATGTGCCTGTTTTGGGATTTTGACGTTTCGCATTTCATGACTTCAGGACTCCTATGATGAAGAGTCTCAACTCTTGAATCCTCCAACTCCCAGTATTCAAAACTCTGATTTCCCGGTCTGCGAAACTCCAAAATGGAGTCTTTGACATTCTCTGATCTTTTGCATTTCGAGATTTCATCATTCTTATCATGAATTGCTTCCTTGACTCCTGGAGTTTATGCTTCTGATCTTTCCATGTGATCATCGTTGCGCTGCTAGTATTGCCACTTTCTCTTGTTCAACATCGTCAGGCTGAGCTTTCCATCAATGAATTATGCTTCCTTGACTCCTAGAGTTTACGCTTCTGAATGGGATCTAACGATCACTTGTTGAACTTACCATTGCCATGCCATTTTCCCTATACTGCTGGTCATGATCCTTTCCATCAATGACAAGCACACTCTTGCACTCTGCATGCACCTCTACACTATCTCTTCTGGTCTTGGTGCCCGCTTGACACATTCTTCCTGTACTTAATCCATCGTCGTTGTTGTACTTGCCATCAATGACAAGAATACACTGCCTGTAAAACATGCCAACAAAATTTCCCCCAACAACCTTCCACGCGGACCTTTCTTGAAAATTTATTCCACTCGTGAAAACGATTGGTGATTCTCAGCCGTTAATTCAGCAATGTATCCCTCCAGAGTCATATGAACCCATAAATCGATAACTCGCGTGATCTGGTGATCTAACTGATGAAGTGTTGGGATATTTTTTGTATCCCAAATATAGGTCTTCTTGACGTGTTCTTGGAATTCTGGAGCTTCTTGGAGACGATCTATCCAATGGAATAGTTCTTCTAGAAATTTAACCCAGAATATATCATACTAGTCGCTCGATCTTTCTGAGTAAAAGATAGAATCTCTTGTATTCTTTTTTCTTTTACCTCGCAACTCCACTTCCTTCCATAGAAAGGCATCACAATTTCTTTCCCACCATTGAAAAATCTCAGATCTATAGATCCGTGGAAGCATTCTCCTCACAGGTTCCCTTTTTAAAGCATTGATCCCGACAACAGAACCATTTTGTTAGCGCAAAAGTGTTTGGACCAGGGTCCCTCTTGGGTTACCAACAAAAGGTACCAAAGTAGTATAGAGCACTAGAATTTTCATCTTCCTGGGAGGGAAGATGTCTCACCTAAAGCACAACTGAGACAAGAAAGAGAGGGAAGGGTAAGGAAAATACTTAGACAGACCTCTGAGTTATCAATTCTCACTGCAGTCTTGCACAAGATAGACTAAACCTATAACAGTTTAGATAAATTCCTAACTGTGAATAAAGAAACAGAGTTGTGTTTACATTCATAAAGAATCATTTAGGTATATCAGACATAAAGATAATACATGACAACATTCCATTCATGCATTAGGACTAAATACACAAGATATATATTCAAAATTTAGGCCTCCAAATATATTAACATATCAAGTCCTTCTCACAGCTTGTTCCTCATACACAAGTGCTCAAAGGTTGTTCTTCATCAGATATGAGACAATAGTATAGTCTCTACTCCTTTACATTTAGACTAATACAGAACTCTGATACATTAATAGTCTGGTTCTTGCCCAGATAACCTAAACTTAGCTATGCTAATAGTATAACCTATTACAACAATGACTCTCGTCATAACAACAATAACAACAACATCCTAGAAGACAATAACAATATTACAACCCATTAACCCATTTACAATCCTATCAGTCTCATATATATAATCTGATCCTTTAGCTTTGTTGGTCAAGAACCCAGAATTTCTCTCTTCTTCTTGATCTTGTTGCAACTTCTTTGCTCAATCTTGGTGTTGCACCATCCTTCCAACCGCTTTTTGTTTCCTTTTTTTGTTCATTGTCCAGCTCCTCAACAACTTGCACAACTTATGTTCTCCAAAATGAAGCTGCAATGTGTTGTGTGCAACTTCTATTCAATAAAACTAAGGACCCAACAACATCTTAGACAATGTTAACAAGGCATATGTGATGCAAATATATGACAATAAAGCCCTGTATTGTAGTAGTGGGTTGGAGAAACAAGACTTCAATTGTTTCATAGGAATGGAAAATAATATACAATGGTAGAGGCATTATTGAAAATATTATAAATGAACAACAACATAATGGTTCAACGTTCACGTTGAGATTCGATTGGGTGAGATTTGAAACAATATTTATGGTATTAAAGCAATACGATCATCTCTTGAATTTGACATTAACTTAAATATTTTGGTATTGAGAACCTATAATACGACATAGAGAAAGAATTGGGGCAACTTTTTGCACATTAGAATTACAATAGCCTATGCATTTTTCAGGTAACCCTTTTCCAAGCCACATTAAGAACATAAAAACTCACAAATAGGAGAAGAATGTCTTGGAAAAATACAAACATAAGTAATGATAAAATATGTGAACAACAATAATGAAAAGAGAAACGAGATTAGCTATATTGCTATTGTCATACATAAAGCATTGGGGTCGTTGAAGTTTCACATGAAGTACAATATCGTATACATTTTTAATGATAACCCTTTTTCAAGCCATACTTAGACATGGAAAAATCCTTGAACATGTGTTCAAAAGATAAAAATGGGATAACAAATGACATCAGAATATATGAACAATACAAAAAAAAGAACAATAGAAAAAAAGAAAAGAGAATAACTATATTTTTAATGATGTAGGCATGGTGATAGATACACATGTAATAATATATTAGTATTCGTGAAGGAACAATGCCAAGGATGTATGAAAATACCTATCTTGTAGGGTTTCTTTTAATATTCTTTCACTTGTTAAAAAATGTATTTTTTATTTTAATTTTTCTTGTTATTATTGCTTGTTTTCTTTGCAATATGTTTGTTTCTTAGTTTGAAGGAGCCAATAGTCATGGATGTAGCCTTTTGGAAGAATTTGAACCTCCATTTCCTCAAATATGAGGTGTGTTGTCATTTTTCTTCATAAAAGGATATTGGGCTAAATCCATGACCTAGATTGGCTCTTTGATCTTACTCACAAGATTGGGGAACTTCATGGTAGCTAGAGGCCCAAAATGGATCAATCTATAACTGGTTACGTCATTGCTCTTCATAGCGAAAAGTAGAATACATGGATAATATAAATAAAATTCACTCCTTGCATTATATATGAACTTTTGAAGGTTTTTGAGGCATGGAAGACATGCCAACATCCATAACATATCTTTCTGTAAGCTTAAAAATGCATTCTAGTTGATTAAATGCTCATTGTTGTTAAAATTTGAAATTTGGTAAAATAAATAGAGTTCAATTCATCCCAAGAGGGGTTAGAAAAATGCACATAGGACACTCTTAAATGCTTTCCATGTAGAATACCAAATAACATGGATGAATTGACATTGACTAAAAAATGCATGTCACATATATTCAAAACTAATCTCTAGGTGCAATTTTCCAATTTAGCTATTTCATTGTTTTTGCATGTTTTAACTTGTTTCTACCAAAATGCATGCCTAAGATTTTTAAAGTTTAAAATATCGATTTCCAAATTTATTAGTGTTCCTTAGTACATTCTTGATCTATATACATTGTTATATTTCCACATTAAATAAAAAAATGTTATTGTTGTGCAAAAATACCACAAAATTGCCACATTACACCGAAGGACAAATCAAGACAGAGTGGCTTAGAAAGATGCAGACTTGACATTACACAATCACCTATGATGAAATATGATGGTTTATGCATTAATTATCTCAAGTGGAATACTATCCCATATGATCAAGTTCTCAAAATTATTCTCCATCTACAAATTATTAAGCCTTTAATATGCATTTTGTTTGATTTACACGCTTTTCACTAGCTCTAGAAATGCATCATTGGTTTTGAAAATGCACACAGGGGCTAGAAAATGCATTCAAATTAGGATATGAAATATGGAAATTATGTATTAATATATATTGGACCTCTCCATATGGTTGTATTTCATTCTAGACCTCAACAACCAATGTTGTTTGCAACTTATGCTAAACAAATAAGATCATAATACAATCCTAAATCTAAATGCAAAAACCCAAATATTTTGGTTTGTGGAGGATTGTGGTCTAAGCCATGGATGATCCTACATAAAAATGTTGGTGCATACTGGGGAATTCATTTTTCTATTGATGGACTATATTTCTTTTTTTTTCTGTTTACATGAACTGAAGAAGATTATATTTATAAAAGGTGCAACTAGGATCGTTGATTACAAAGGAAGTGGTTGGCTAGCAGGGTAAACCAACAATGATTTTCTTTCAATTACAAGTAAAAATGTGCCTTGCAAAATTTCAAGATGGAATTGTTGGAAGTAAAATTGTTCCTATCCTAAAACTATTCAAAAAAAGAGTGAAAATACACCTTAAATTGGCTTACAAAATCAAAATTCAGTCTTACTGGCCTTCTTGTGCAGGGTTTTTCTTAGGAGGTGGCTATAGAGAAATATTCAAATCTGGAAGAACTTCACTTGTTCTTGGTCTGCTACCCACTTCATTGTTCTGACTCTGAACTTTAGAGCTTGGAGATCGCGAGTCGAACCTGGCTTCCATTTCCTCCCCATGATGATGCAGGTAATCTGCTTCATATTGTAGTTGTCCGATCAGTGCTCAATGCTGAGCTAGTGTTTCCATAGTGAAAGAAAGAGTTGAGCTGTGAGATTCAATTCTAAGCGAGAGCTATTGTGAGGTGGTGAATTTTTCATCCACCAACTCTTCCTCCTTGTTCGCTCGAGCTTGTTATTGGGTGTTCTCGTGAGCCATGACGTTATAATATCTGCTAATTTCAAATTGGATAGGAGCCACACTAGCGAAATTCAAATTGTGATGTCTCGGATTACATGAGAGACCATACCCATCTCTCTCCTTCTTGATCAACATACTTTTCATATCTTTCTCACCCTTTTCTCTGTAAAGAATCAAAATTACTGAATCCCTGAAATGGAGAGATAATTGGCGATAGTGGTGGAGAGGAATCAAGCTATCAGATTTAACCTAGGAAGGATCTACCTTGGTGCATGAATGCAAGAAACTTCTCAAGCTACCACAGATCACGTTTCTTTCATAAATTGAGGTGGCATGTACTTCCTGAGTTTCCATGCTAGATTTCATGATGACAATCTTTTCAATTTCCTTCGAAGAATGTGGAGAAGTGGATATCTTAATGTTGTGGTGTACTTTGTGCTTCGTGAGGGTTCCAAAATTTTCCATGGACGTGACTGAGGGGCATGTCCTATTATTTCCCACAAACTAGGAGAGATTGCAGGTACAACCTCACCCATTGAAAATATTTCCCATTTTGTGTGAGCCCTCTACGTGTCGGGTTGCATGGATCCTGGAGACAGGTGGTGAAACGTTGACGAAGCGTTGAGTTATTAGGGAGGAGCTGTGAAGTGGACCTGCCCTTGAGATTTCATATGTATAGGGGTCAAACCAATTGCCTGGTTTTCCATGTTGTCTGTTGCTTCATTATTTCCGTGGAGGACATGAAATTTACATGTATGGGAGATAAGAGCAGTTTGATCTGGTCCATAATTCTTTGAAGCTTAGTATTTTTTGGGTTGGTTCCCAAGACAAAATGTCAAATTATATTTTTTGAGTCTCCTACAATTGTGATATGATTTAGTTGATGTTATTGGACTAATAGAACTCCCTAGTACAAAGCATATGCTTATGCCATATTGTTAGAATTTATACCCAAGTTCCAGGCAAAATCTATCCACCTTTGTCCTCTAGGGCTATACAACTCCCTTCCTACACCTACCTCCCCTGGGTTTCCCTTTGATGCTCCATCAAAGCACATAATGTGTCCTGCTTGTGAATATAACCAAAGCTTATACTCATGGTGGGATAATTGAAGATGCCATCTTGATTCGAGTGAAGAATTTGTAGAGCGGAGGGAAGTGAGGTTCACTTTTGTTAGCCACTTTTCTTCTTCTTTTTCCAAGCACTTGTCTGTAATAAATTTGAATCTTCATGAGAAAATTAATTCACCCATTTTTCCTAGAGCATGAGCGACTATAAAGGAAGGAGTAGATTTTTTCTTTTTAAAGATAAGTTTATTACTAGCCAACTAGATTTGCCAACAAACAAATTTTATTGAAGCTTTCCAGGTGTGGCAAAAAGTCAGTAATTTGGATAAGGGACTTTTATATGCTTTGCTCCATTTTCCAATCAAACTCCGGCAAGATGTGGGCCATGTGATTTTCTCGGATAATTCAGTGTAGACTATATGTAGAACCTGTTTAGCAAAATTGCAATTCACAAAGAGATGCTCAATGGTTTATGAGTTTTGATTGCACATGGAACATCTGAAGGGCCCTACAAATCCTCTTTTGATTAGATTCTCCCCTGTTAACATTTTTTTATGAGCTAACTTCCAACCGAAAATGTTGATCTTGGGAACTCCATCTGCACTCCAGATCTCCTTCCAAATGACTGACCTTTCTAGAAGTTGGGATTGGGAGAGGAGAATTTTATAACCTTCCCACACTATGTAACCTGTAGCACCCCATCCATTTATGTCCCTTTGATGGAGGTGTACTGGTGGGGATCCATTTATTCTCATGAGGAAAAGGTGTGAGTCATTGAGCAGATTAGGAGGGACTTCTCCCAATTTCCAACCTTTCCAAGAACCGTTACTGTTCCACTTCGAGATATCATATATGAGAGTGTTCCCTTGGGAAGATAGCCATAATCAAGATGAGTCGAAAGCAGGGATACTAGAAAGGATTCCTAAGTCAGAATAGAGGTTGTCCCAGATCTTGATTTCTTTTCCACTCCCTGGGCTCTAAAAGAGATGGTTTCTTATAAGCGAGATGAAGGCGCAGAGTAGTTTCCAGATAGGAGACCCTAGTTGCTGAGTTGTGACAACATACACAATTATTTTTTGATTTCTTGAGAGGTATTTGTTACATATTGCCTTCTTCCACCAGTTGTTTCCATCTAAGACTAGTCTCCATAAGAGTTTTGCACCCAGGGCTATATTTATTTTTTCTAGATCATGAATTCCCAACCCTCCATTTTCTTTTGGGGTGCAGACTGTGGATCAGTTGACCATATGGAATTCGTTTTCATTATATTTTCCCCCTTTCCAAAGGAATTTTCATATCAAATTAGCTATTTCCTTTTTTATCCCTATTGGAGTGAGAAGAGCCAAGAATTGAAAGATTGGAAAGGAGGATAATACTGACCTTACTAGCACCACTCTGCCTACTGGATTCAACCAGGTTGCTCCCCAAATTTTGAATCGATATTTGAGATTTTGAAGGATTACTTTCCAAGACTCCCCATGTAGGGAATTTAGGCTGATAAGGGTGCCTAAATACTTGAAGAATTTCCAATTAGCAGAGAAGGGGAACTGTAAAATATTTGTGATTCTTTCCAGGACACTTGCTTTAATGGTCCAAGAATAAATTTGGATTTTGTGTTTATTTATGAATCCTCCTAAAGCTTATCCATACAGATCAAGAAACAATTTGAATTGGGTTTCCATAGTTTGACAAGCTCCTCCTAGCAATAGAGTGTCATCGATGAACTAAGAATTATGTATTCTTCTTACCCCCCTTGCTATCTTCAAGCCTGGGATATTGCCAGATATTATCTCATGTTCTATCCTTTTGTTTATAGATTCTTCCATGATGACATACAACATTGGGGAGAGTGGGCATCCCTGTCATAATCCTCTTATGGATTGGAAGAAAGGAGAAGACCTTCCATTTATTAGGGGGGTTATCCATGGGGTGGAGATACAAGCTCCAATACAAGTAATAAAGGGGGGGATGAATCCGAATTTCATATCAATGTGTCAAATAAAGGTTCGCACACCAAATACATGCTACAACCATTCAAATTCCAATCCTGGTGGTAGGTATCTCAACAGACAATTGTTTCCTTGAATATCCCGCCCGTTTTTTGCCAAATTCGTTTGTACACTTACACACCCACATATCTTGTTTGTTATTATTGTTCCCTGTCACTACTTTTTCCCACTTTATTTTCCAATCACTCATTAGCCTAAGAAAGAGATTCCTAACAATAATAAGATCAATAAATCCAATTTCCCCTCCGCACATAAAATTTGTAAAATACTTCATTGTTTCATTTGATTTAATGGTGGGAAGAATATTGTTTGAAATTTGGTGAATTAATCATCCACAATTTAAACATTCTAATGGTGAAATAATGTAGCACATTACATGTCATTAATGGGAGATTCATTTAAGGATATTATAATCTTGTTCAAAGTGTCAAACCTTTGTAGAATCACCTTCATCATATTTTTCACATTGTGAATATAAGGTTTTTCCCTTGTCTCTCATTGTGATCAAGGTTTGATGTTCAAGAGAGAGTGAAAAAAGGATGAGGATATGAAAAAATAAATTGAACAAGATAAAACCCTATTTCATGTTTAAATGGATCCAAAAAATCTCTAAAATCATATGAAATATGCCTAGATTTTGAGTCGAAAGTCTCTACAAGTTGTAGAGTTGTGCAAGTGCTTCACCTAGCACATAGTCTTCAATTTGTTCACATATATCATATCTCAAGTCTACATTTGAGTGTTTCACTCCAATATTGCATGAAAAACAAGGTCGAAAAATGATTCTTCCAAAGTTTATTTCGTTAGAAAATTGCTTATGTGAGTAAGGTTGTAATTGGTAGTTGATTTTATTCAAGCACTTCTCGGTTTAGATAATTAGGACATGAACAAGATAAAGAAATATTTGTCAACATAGGATCTCAAGGAATAAAATCATCCACATGAATGAAGGTTGATTGGTTGGACGAGGCTATGTGGTTTGTTCTTACTTTGCTCTCCTCTATTAATTTCATTTTCACATTTTATTTTCCATTTGGGAAAGTTAAACTGGTTATCTTCCTCTTTTATTATGATCCAAGGCTTGTTGAGATATGATGTATACTTTGTACTATAACTTATTTTATTGTTTTGTTCTTACAAAGGATTGTGTGTGCAAAGACTTGAATAGGGGTAGAATATCCATAAGAAGGAATACATATTACATTGGCACTACATTGGTTGGACATAGAGGAAAATAAAACTATTGATGAAACCCATACTAGAGCAAGAATAATGAAGAGGTGAATGAATATTTCTTCTACTAAAGTAGTAGATGAAAAAAGAATGGAAATATAATCCAAATGCAAAGGAATGTGAATAAGAAGGAAGACAAAACTCAAATCAATACCCAAGCATGAAGCAAAACAAAAATAAAGTACAAAAGATGATAAAACTTTACAAGCATGCATGATAAGAGTGCTCACCATGAAATAAAATATTGCATGGGTGTGCAAAAAAGGAAAGTATGAGTTATTGCCTAAAGTCAAAAGACTTGTGCTCAAAATTTATGCATAAAGATCAAATTGTTTTTATTGATGAGCCTCACCTTGAGTGAGAAACTTTGCAATTATGAAATATTTTAATTAAATATTATCATCACAATTGATGAAATATTTTAATTAAATATTATCATCACAATTAATGAAATATTTTAATTAAATATTATCATCACAATTGATGAAATATTTTAATTAAATATTATTGTCACAATTGAGTTGGATAGTCAATGTGGTAAATGAAAAATTTGTATAAGGCTTGAGATCCCGAGGTAGTTGAAGATTTTAAGGAAGCCAAAGAGATGGAGAATGGAAGGCCAAGAGCCCCAATCAAAAGTTATAAATAGAACCATTGCATTTAAGAAAAATATCCTCTTTTTGGAATTATAACCTATCTTCATATGTTATTAAAGATGATGTTGTTAGCTAGTGTGTTTATACTATTGTAGAATTGTGTTTTCTTGCTCTCTGTTCTTTTGGTCCTTATGGGGTGAGTATTATAACTTGTGGACTATTCTTTTGTTATATTGTTTATTCTTACTTATCTTATGCTTGCTAACATCTGATATGAAATAAGGATCTTCTCGGTAGCTTGTGGACTATTCTTAGTTTCTCATAATATATTATTATTCATACATATTAGTAGTGGACTATTCTTTCTTATGTAACATGAATAAACTTATTTTATTTCAGCTTGTTGGTTTTACGATGGGTAAGTTTTCTTAGAAATTGGATCATTCCACTTCAAAAAGAAATTGGGAGTTTATGATTCAGGTTTATTTTTAATAATAGTGGTGGACTATTCTCCTCACTATCGTTTTTATTCCCAACTCTTGTTATTATTCCTAGTTATGATTTATTTAGTTGTATTTCATATTTCATGTTAGTTTCATTT
>ML791916.1:64101-80624 GCA_009831015.1 Picea engelmannii
TATTGAAAAATGATTGAATTTTAGTGCATTTCATGAAAAATGAAAGATCAGAGAAAAACATATGTTGATAGAAATGGATCTTGGAAATATGTAATCTAGGCCCTTGTTAGGAAATGAATTTAATTCAGTCTAGCAATTTTTTCCTCCAACATGTGTTTTTTATGCCCTACATTCAGTTTTGTGAGGCACTCAAACTTGATTTACACTTTGTGAAATTCAATATTTTTGTAGTGTTTTTGAAAAACGATAATATTTTGCCTTGAAGTTGGAAATCTAACAATGTAAACATGGGAGGAACTATGTAAGGAAAACTTAGCAATTTGAAAACTAAAACTTGGAGCTTTAATGAGGCTTGGGTGTGCATTTTGGTCAAAACATGCCAAATTAGGGTTTTTGTTATGTTGGTAGATTTGTTGTGGGCATTTGGAGATTGATTTGGATAGTATGGCACAATATTGTAGACAAGGCTAATACTTCAATCATACACTTTTGGTTTCCTTCAAAAGCGCTCTCTTATGGCCTAATGTGCATTTTCCTAATCCGCTTCTAGTTGATGCAACACTCTACCTTAAACCTTGAATTCAAAATTTATTAATTTAAATAAAGTTGTATGATATATCTTAAAATTGCATTATGATAGGGGTGGCAGGCATGGGGGGCATCCTCATTGATCCCAAAGGAAAAAATGAACTATCCTACACATGGGGACTCAGAATTTTGTCTAACAATCAAGATGAAGAATATGCATTATTACAAGGACCAAGAATGACACTTATCATCCTATCCGTTCCCTCACATTGTTAGGTGATTCAAACATCATCATCCAGTTGATGAATAAAAAATCCCTTCCAAGTGATTACAAGCTTGTGCCAATTTTGGCTCAGGTTTCTCAAGAGGCCTCTAGGTTTTAAAAAATAACCTTTTTCTAGGTCCTAAGAGAGAACAATAAAGTCACTGAATCTCTTTCTAATGAAGCTACTAGATTGAAAATGGGTCTTAATAGATAATGGTTCATTATCTATCAAACTATACCCTAAGTATTTTCATGCACTCAATGGAAGTTACCTTCAATTTAATGAGACACATGTCAATCATGCAACAACACCACTACCAAATATTTTCAATAAACAAAAATATCCCTAATCCCCCTTCACACATGCTCGACTTGGTGGAGAACTGTAATTTTGAATGTGTTTTGGTCTTATATTCTAGTTGAGGTGGGATAATGACAACTCATTGCATGGAGAACATGAAGGCTTGTGGGACACCTCCCTTATTTATTAGTCATCAATGGGATTATGCAATAGTTCTCTCCATGTTGGCCCTTTCTTCCAGATTGGTGTATTTGAAGAATGCTTTCCTTTTTCTTTGTGTGTTTGTAGCCTTTGGTTTTGGGATTCTACAAGCCCAATTTGCTTGGTATTTTTATTTCTTTAGTTTGGAGGCTGTAACAAACCTCTCGTTTGTCACGACTACAAACCTCATATAACAAGTGGGATTTTTTTTGTGTGTGTTTTTAACAAGTGTGTGCGCGCGTACAAGGGAACAAACATATTCGACTCTACTTTGCCACCTGACGACTAACAAGACACAACCACGATGATCACAACATGAAGACATAAGGCGCACAACAAGTAAATGCAAGCATTAAACGACATACTGTGTTATGTACAGTACGAACACATATGGAAGAATATATAGTAGTAGATTTTACTATTTCTACAGAGGAAAGAAGGGCGTTTAAACTTAGTTCTCTGCTCTAGAGAGAGAGAATGTCATATAGGCTCCCGGACGACTTCTTAGGCAGAAACTAGTAATCTCTGTCAGGAAGTTGCAGTGGTGGGAACTCTGCCTTTAAAGAGCCTGCGACTACTGATACGACCTTAGAGGTGTGTCGCAAGAGTGGAAAACCTGCCTTTAAAGGGCCCGATACTCTTGATACGACACTGGATTCTTTACACAAAAAATAAACACACACACACATACTTATATACAAAGCGACTAGTTTTATCATATCGAAGAGTTTGATATCATACAACTGTGGGTTTGGACAATTCCAATTATAGTACTAACCCTGAAATTAACCCGACCCTAAACGTCAGCATAGAAAGAAACAACAACTTTATTAACCCTAAATTTAACATCCCAACCCCAAGCCAATCAAATAAAAGCACCCTGCAGAAGGAACCCAATGGAGAACATGGAGGTGTCTACATCCCGCCCGACACAAGATGACCAAGAAATAAGCTGATCTCAACCAAGTACAACAAACCGAGGATAACCACGTCCTCTACGGAGATGCAAGACAAAGGACTCAGACAACGACCAAATAAATTAATGACAAGGAAATGTCTATGAATCGACCGTGATTGATTACCAGCCCATTACTTCATTTAATTTCATTAACTGATGAGTACATTTAGCATACGATAAATCTAATTAATCTCAATCCCCTATCTATTAAGTCATGAAATCTTATTGGGCTTAGTTCAAGGACAACACAATTGTAAGCTATCACTAATAGCATAATGGTCAAAGCAATGCCATGAAATGATGCCCATGGTACCCTTATCACATCGACTTGCAATATAAACCTTCGCATTGCAGTTTTGTATTAACTATAATAAATAACTGTGACATCCTTACCATAAATGATGAACCCACTATAACTAAATGATGTTACCATAATGACTTACTGGATTAGGCTCAAGACATTATATTTTATCTACTATTAATGATAATTAATTTCATCATTTCTACCATAAAATAACAACCATTTTCATTTTACGTTACAATAACTTCATAAAAGATCAACACATTACATCTGATATGTTATTTATGACAATTACATTAACCTTACCATAAAACGATAACTACATCCACATCAACATATCCATAACTAGTGCATTAACATTAAACGTCTCATTACCTTATCATTACCATAAAATGAATAACACTGATCTAGTTTTACCGTAAGCATTAACATTAAGCATTACTTCACATTAATCATTACCAGAAACCACAATGACATTAGCATTAACATTACCATAACTAAGCATTACTTTACACTGATCCTTCCCTATAACAATAATAACATTAACATCAAAATCATAACTAAACGGTTTAAAGCATGGTACATATGAACTAGTTTCAACATCTATTTAAATGCGAACTAAGCTAAACTAAGGAATTGCCCAGATCCCCAAAGGTTGAATAGATCCAAAATTATAGAAAGGGGGGTCACTTATGATAATTCATTCTTCTCACTAATTAATGATAAACTAAAAGAATTTAAATTAGCCTCCTTGGAAGGGTCTATTATAATCATTCCAAACCAGCATATGATATCCCAACCTTGATATATGTAGTGGTAAACCGAGGTGATCCTCTTAACAAGGTACACGATGGGAGGAGTTATTACCTAAATCATATTAGGTAGATGATGTCAATAACAAAGCCTCAGGGAAAAAGGGGTATTGGGTAAAATGTACCCTTAAGGTTTCCCTTGCCTTTTCTATAAAGGTTTAGTGAGTCCAAAAACAAGCGTGAGTTCTCCAGCACCTAAGTGTCCTAAGGTAAGGATCTGAACCTCGTCCCAAGACAATCAATCTCGCGAGTTCCTACACAAGGGTAAAGTAATTATAAGGGTGCTAGTCGTGTCGAACTCGGTAGTCTGCAAACAAAACTCATAATATAGCACCAGAATACAAGGGTAAGGTGAATTCTTTTCCAGAATTTTAATCTCGCGTTCAAGGAAGATATTCTTCCAAATGGTTGATGTAATTTACAAAATTCCTACTACCGTCCCAGTTAATCCCAACCTCCATATTAGTCGTTCCCTTAATTAAGCAAGAACTGACTCAGTGTGGGAGAATTGTTGTTGGGAAAATGAACGTGCCTAAAACGGACCAGAAACTGAGGTCGGTGAGTGCATGCCGGAAGGTCGGAAATCACGGCTAATGTCACAGGTATCTGTCAAGGAATGAACTTTAATTGGTAAAATCGTCTTGCCTGTGTCATGGAGGAACCCATTCACTGTCATTCCTAAAGCAACTGGCAGAGATATGGCACAGTCAACGATTTGCAATGTGCAGAGGGAGGACGTATCCATCGTTTACAGATGGACAACTTTACAACAATGCGGGGGAAAAGTTGGGCAGTCTTAACCAATTGCAGAGGAAGGATTTCATGAATTAACCCAATTGCAGAAACTAGATTGGGTGACAATAGTACAGTGCAAAGGCAAAGCTTGAAGGGTTTTAACCATTCGGGGTTGTTCTAACCGATAAAGCAAGGAAAAAGGCAACCACCATAGATTGTTGTCACAGGTTAAAATTCATCGACTCTTAAAGTGCTGTCATGGTTGAGTTAAGGGATAGACGGTTATGAATTTCTAGCACTATCCATTTGCATAAACAAACACTGCCAGCA
The DNA here is from genome assembly GCA_009831015.1 of Picea engelmannii. Lineage (NCBI taxonomy): Eukaryota > Viridiplantae > Streptophyta > Pinopsida > Pinales > Pinaceae > Picea > Picea engelmannii. The sequence continues at coordinate 68,533 of ML791916.1, forward strand.
GAGACATGTCTAAAAGAAACCAATTGAAATCAGATGCTATCCAAGAAAAATAAAACGAACGCAGCCAAGAACTCATGGGTTTATTAAACACCAGGGAGGTTGAATTAGTTGAATACGCAGAGTATATGAAATGATGGATAAATAAGAATACATAGTTATAGTAAGCACGCGGGTTACGCGCTACTAAACACGCTGGTGAGGAACAATTTCTTATTAAAAGAAAGATCCGCTACAGTAAGTAGATTGCTATATATTCCCATTAATAAAATAAAACTATTCCACCTCAATCGATCAACCTAACAATGGAATCCATCGCAGACACAACACAACTTGCAAGGAAGACCTGTGTAAGGCGGTGACACAACCAGGAATGTGCATGATAATAATTCCAGTGCTGCCCGGTTAAGGAATGTGCAATTTTAATTAATTTCCAGCACTGTCTACTAACGGAAATGCAGTGGAAATATGAATATTGTTTAGTGTTCTAAGGAGTAAACCTCTAATGCAGAGTCCCTTCCATCATCTAATTGTAAAAGATAAAAGCTTAAAGGGAAATGATTACTGCAGTGACAGTGTCCATCAGCATAAACACAATCATAATGTGAATCGAAGGCATGGTGGGAGTAGTGCAAGGGTCACAGTCAACATCACAGGGAGATTTAATAAACCAAACCATCAGCCAGATTATAAAATTTCAGTCATAAAACTACACAACAGTCTACATACTCAATCACACCTGTAAATCTAAAACATGCATCCTACCACATTCTATCAATCAACAAAAAAGTGTACCGTGGCCTGTTTGCTTGCTCTGATTGTTGTTCGCGCGCTCCGTGCCGCTCCCGCTCACCAACCGTCGAGACCTCACCGGTACCTCCCAGCCAACGCTAGGGGTACTCTACTTCCCCCTTAGCCCTCCGAGCCGCAAAGGGGCCACACACTATCCAGATGGTATGTCTAGCTTCCCATCTTGCCTCGCAAGGCTGAGCTACCACTCCTATCCGAGATAGAAAATCCCAACTCTCCACAAGTAATCAGTCAAGTCACAAATCCAATAGCGTAAGGTTATGCTAACAACTGATTCCCTTTCTTCCTCATCTCCCCTTTATTTTATAGAGTTTTGAGACCCACCAACTTTCCCTAAATCACATTTAAATTAAGTTTCAATAAAATATTCTAAATATTCTCCTTCGCACAAGTGTCGTCCATCCCCCTCTTTCCTCCAATAAATATTTTTTTGAATTTATTAAATGTCTCATTTCCCTCACCCACTTAGAGTTGCTCCTAAATTTACTCCTAGGTGTTCCTAGATCCCCTTACATGTTTTAAATACTTTCCCTAAGAAGGATGTTGCGAATTTAGCTCAAATTAGAAGGTTCTTTATTGTTGATTCCTTACTATGTTAACCTTGCTTTTTTTTACCCTATGTCCCCTTCTTTCCTCTATTATGTTTCCTCCATTCTTTAGTTTCCTAATTTTTATTTTCCCCTTCTTTCCCCTTTTTATTAGAGCCAAAATTGCAGTTGCGCTTTTTAATCTTTTACCCTTTTTATTAATTTAATATCTTTTTTTTTATATACTTCCACATGTTAAGAATTAAACTCTTCTTTACCAATTTTTTTTTATTTTTTTAAATCCACTGATTTTTATTAAATTCTTACTTTCTTCATTTTACCCCAATTATTTTATGATGACTAAAAGTATTACTTAAGTGGGTTTTTTTTTTTTTGTTTAAAAATTTATTTTTATTTTTATAGGGTCTTTTGTTAAGGTTAAACAAAATTTTACCCTAGAGAAGTTTCAGACTTAGGACTTAGATTCTGAACTGGGCGACAATTATTTAGGGAAATCGTTTTAAGAATTTCTTAATGTGTTAAATGTCTTAGGGCCATCTAGGTTTGTTCCCTCATCAACATCATTGCGACATGCCCTTTAGGATGCACCACGTGCTCCAAGGGTGCCACTCGCCTCGTTCGTTTCTTTTGCGCAACGTGCCCTTCAGGATGCACCACGTGCTCCAAGGGTGCCACTCGCCTCTTGTGTTTCTTTTGCGCGACGTGCCCTTCAAGATGCACCACGTGCTCCAAGGGTGCCACTCACCACTTGACTGATTGGTAGATATCTATAACCCCTGGAGTCAACACTCCGCCAGGTGAACTTGTGGGAGACTAAGGGCTCTAAGGAATAAGGCTCCTACCTTATTGTGTACCCATAGAATCATCGTGAGTGACTGTCGCAATCTGCCCTCGTGACATCGTGGGTCCTCTCGAACTAGGTAATCGATAACCTACAGTTCAAGCCATGGCGGGAGTGCTAGTAGGCTATGGTAGGGTTGTTGTCCACACCTCTCCCTCAACCTCTCTGGAAATCGTGTGTGGCCCCTTTACTCCATATGTGAGTCTGGTTGGCAAGCTATCGTCAGCCTCCATCATCAACAATCATGTCAGAACATGTCCACATCATATCATCAAATCAATGAAATATCACAGTAAATAAATCAACCCAAATAGCACACTCCCTGACTCAATTCAGAGTGCAAGGGGTTCCATCGATGCCTCTGCATCACGCAAGGTCCAAAACCCTGGACACTCAATAAAACTGAGTCAATAGCACCTGTCTATGTCAAAGCAGTAAAACATCATGTCATCTATCATAACGCAACAAAAATCTAGGACAAGAGTTTTAATATCATAATAGTCTAGATCACTTGCGAGCAAGTGTCCTCAAAGAATAAGTTTTCTTAGTGCTCCAGAGCGGGATGTTACATACACCCCCTCTTGGTCTAAACTTCGTCCCGAAGTTTCTAAGTATAAGTGCTGAAATAAATGTATCACAGTATCATAAGTCTATCTATTAAACAAAAATGGAAACTATTGGCGCATCTCATGTGCGTCCTCCCAGGTCGTCGAGTGCGGACTATAACTTTCCCACTAGACTTTGACCTGATCTACCGTTCGACGTCGTAACTGTCGAACGCGATGATCTAAAATGCAGACTGGCTCAGTTGTGAGCACTCCCTCATCCGATACCTGCAAGGAACTCATGTCAATCACATGTGTAGGATCACTAATATAATGTCTCAAAACAGATACATGAAAAACATCGTGCATACACCTCAAAGAATCAGGCAAGGCTAGTCGATAGGCCACCGGCCCCCTTTTCTCCACAATCTTGAAAGGTCCCATGAACCTAGGAGAGAGTTTATCTCCCTTTCCAAAATTGATCGAACTCTTATGCAGTTTAACCCGCAAGAAGACTCGATCGCTGACCTCATAACTACGGTTGACTCGATCGCTTCTTTAATACTTTGTCTTATGGTTTGCATTTTCTCTTCCATTTCTTGGAACACTTCTGGTCCCACTAGGACCCTATCCTCAAGCTAATCCCAACTCAAGGGCATTCGACACGGTCACCCATAAAGAAACTTGAAAGGCGCCATCTTAATGGTGCTCTGGTAACTGTTGTTGTAAGCAAACTCTACTAGAGGCAAGAATTCCTCCCAACGCTTTTGTTGGTCCATTACATACATGCGCAACATGTCTTATAAGGTTTGGTTTGTTTGTTCTGTCTGTCCGTCAATCTCTAGGTGATACGCAGTACTAAATTTAAGTAAAGTTCCCAAGGCCTCTTGGAAACTCGTCCAAAATTATCCAGTAAACACTGATCCTCGATCGGATATAATCTTCTTAGGCACGCCATGCAGCCTCACAATCTCACTGATGAAAACTCTCACTATGTCAGGTGCCTGATACATCATATGCATAGGAATAAAGTGAACTCTTCATCAGAGTGTCTACTACCACAAAAATCGAGTCATGTCTCCTTGCCGTCAGTGGCAATCCAACAATAAAATCCATCGAAATGACCTCCCATTTCGATTCCGGGATGGCATGTGGTTGAAGTAATCCTATTGGGTGTCTATGTTCAGCCTTTACCTACTGACACTCTAGACATCTGGCCACATAGTTTACTATGTCAGCCTTCATTCCCTTCCAGAAGAATAAGGGTTTAAGGTCTGCCCTCATCTTCTTGACTCCCGGGTGAGCCATGTAGACTTCTCTATGAGCCTCGCTCAGGATCAACATCCTCAACTCGTCATTTGGCGATACGTAAATCTGACTTCTAAACCTTAATAACCCATTGCTATCAAATGAAAATCCCTCGTATCGTGGTACCATCATGGTGTTTTTTTCGATAAAACCCTCGACCTTTTTGTACCAGTCATCATCACTCTGTAAAGCGAGAATCTTCTCACGTAGATTCATCTGAAGAGGCAACACCAAAAACATGCGTGGCCTCTGACTCAAGGCATCCACTACTCGGTTCACCATTCCCTTTATGTAAGTAATCTCAAAGTCATATTTGCTAAACAATTCTGACCAACGCCGTTGTCGTGCGTTCAGGTCGCTTTGCGTAAAAATGTGTTATAGTCCACAATGATCAGTCTTTAATTCAATTTTTCATCCAACATGGTAGTGTCTCCAAACCTTTAAGGCATAAATGATGGCTAATAACTCCAAATCATTTGTCACGTAGTTCTCTTCATGCCTTCTCAGTTTCCTCTAAATGTAAGAAATCACTCGTCTGTCTTACATCAAAACTCCTCCTAAACCTTCCTTGGATGCGTCAGTGTATACCAAGAAGTCTGCATCCATGTCAGGGACCTTTAGTATCGGCGCTGTTGTCAACAACTCCTTAAGCCTCCAAAATGCTTCCGCGCATTTCTCGATCCAAACAAACTTCTTATTTTTCTTCTGCAATTCCGTGATCGGATTTTCTATCTTCGAAAATCCCTCGACAAACTGTCGATAATATCCTACTAAACCCATAAAGTTATTCATTTCTGTGACATTTGTCGGTGCAATCCATTCTATAATAGCCTCAACCTTGGTTGGATCCATGCCAATGCCTTCGCCGGAGATGACATGCCCTAAGTAGTGAATCCTCGATTGATAAAAAGAGCATTTGGACAACTTCCCATACAGTTTGTGCTCTCATAAACACTGTAGTACCAAGTGCAAGTGCTTGTCATGCTCCTCCGTCGTCCAAGAGTAGATCAAAATATTGTCAATGAATACTTGGACAAACTTGTCCAAGTACTCGCGGAACACCCCATTCATCAAACTCATAAATACCCCTGGGGCGTTTGTCAGTCCAAATGGTAAAATAGTAAACTCATAATGTCCAAATCTCATCTTAAAGGCGGTCTTAGGGATTTCATCCTCCTTGATCCGCAATTGGTGGTACCTCGATCGCAAATCGATCTTGAAGAACACTGTCGCACCCTTCTTTTGATCGAACAGATAATCAATTCTTGGTAAGGGATACTGATTCTTGATGGTAGACTTGTTCAGTTGATGGTAGTCAATGAAAAGCCTCCACGATCTGTCCTTCTTCCAAATGAAAATAACAGGTGCACCCCACGGTGACACACTAGGACGTATCAGTCCCAGGTCCAGCAACTCCTTCAGTTGCATTTTCAACTCTGGCAACTCTGGGGTCGACATCCTATAAGGCATTCTTGCTATCGGTTCGGTCCCCGATTTTAGGTCTATGGTAAACTCCAATTCCCTTTCCGGTGGCATCCCAGGTAACTCCTCTGGAAATACGTTTGCAAACTCTCTCACCACCGGAAGGTGTTCTAGACCTTCCACTACTCCCTTCTCATTTAGCGCAAGGATCGCATAAAGATTGCACCCCTTGCACATACTATTCCGTAACTGTAAGGAAGAGACGAACCTCAGGGAAACTCACTAGTTCTGTCCTACAATCACATGTCTCTATCCCTCATCATCGATCAAGCTTAACCGTTTTGTCTTACAATTGAGTATTGCCTCATGCGATTCCAATCATGATGTCATAAGATCCTAAGATCGTGACGTACAAGTTGACCCTCATGACAAACCCTCCCAGGTTAAGGGCACAGCCCGTAACCTTTCCTCCAACCTTCTGTTTGGCTCCCGAAGCCATCTCCACGAAGCTAAACTCATCATGTTTGACTGCCTTTACCTTAATCCTTTTTAGTGCTGCACCAGAAATGAAACTCTTAGTAGCACTTGGGTCTATCAAAATACTAAGGGTCTGGTCAGCGACAGTACCTGTCGTCTCGATCATAGTTGACTGGTGCTCTGCCTGGCGGTTATTCACCGCTGCATGAATCTGATGGGCCTTGCCCATATCTCCCACTGTAGTGGGTTCGGCTAATTCAGACACTCTGGTCCTCTCCATAGGACATTCACGCTGGTAGTGTGTCTCCCCACACATCCAACACCCCTTCTTCGGCCCAGTAGTCCTGGTACCCGAAGTAGAAGATGACGGCCCACTGGCCTGGAACCCTGGTCTATTCTACTGAACATGCCTAAACTGCTGCTGTTGTGGGTGACGCTACTGCTGATGTTGTGGTCCCCGATAAGGTGTCCACCATTGAGGCGACAGTCACCAGGGTGCAGTGAAAGTGGATCCCCTCTGGAAGCCACGATATCCCGGCGTATGTCTCGCTGGTGTCTGATGCTGCGATGTTCCAGATGAACCCTGCCCTACTGGTCTCACTGGAGTCCTGTTCTGTCCCCCACTGATAAGCTCCTCCTCTGCTATGAAGGCCTTCTGGATGGCATCGTGCAAGGTTTGAGGCATCAGAATCCTAACCTTTGCACGTAGGCTACCATTAAGGCCAAACATGAACTGGTTGACCTTAAGTTTCTCTGTGTTAAGGTGTGGAGCATACCGGAGCAGTTCCATAAAATGTGCCTCGTACTCGGGCACCGTACGACCTCCCTATTGTAATGCGTTGAACTCATTGAGATGACACTCAATGAATTCTCTGAAAGATACCTCTCTCGGAACCATTCCTTGAACAGTTCCCATGACACGTCTTCAATGACCATGTTCAGCTGCAGTAGGAGCGTCTTCCACCATAGAAGAGCACTCCCCTTCAGTTGAAAGACCGCCATGCGGACCTTCATGTTCGAGGTATAATCACAAAGTGCGAAGCACATCACCATGTTCTCCAACCATGCCTCGGTGGCTGCGCCGTCTGGGGCACCAAAGAACTCGAGCAATTTAACCTTCTCAAGTTCATGGTGAATGCTACCAGTAACGGCCGGTGTGCGCGGCGGAACCTCAGCAGGTGCCGGTGCCCTGGCCTCATCTCTGTCCAAGTGAATGATCAGTGCCTTGAACATGCGCTGAAAATATCTCATCATCCCGACCACGTTTCCAACTGCTATCTTCTCCTGTCTGAGAACCTGCTCGCCTCCCTGGGGGTTAGACCCCTCAGGCATGGATGCTACTGGAGGCATCGCGCCTCCTCCCCTAGCACCCCGTCGTCTGCCTCTGCGGTGTCCTCTAACCATGATTACCTGCACACACTCAATCAACTCGATCAGCAATAGTATAATCAAATCAAATCATGTCAACGAAAGCCGTAGCGAATCCCAAGTCGCAGGTCGAGCTTGCTCTGATACCATATGTAACGAACCTCCCGTTCGTCATGACTACAAACCTCATATAACAAGTGGAATTTTTTTTGTGTGTTTTTTTAACAAGTGTGTGCGTGTGTACAAGGGAACAAACATATTCGACTTTACTTCACCACTCAATGGCTAACAAGACACAACCACGATGATCACAACAAGAAGACATAAGGCGCACAACAAGTAACTGCAAGCATTAAATGACATACTGTGTTATGTACAGTATGAACACAGATGGAAGAATCCATAGTAGTATATTTTACTATTTCTGCACAAAAAAGCAGGGCATTTAATCTTAGTTCTCTCCGGAGAGAGAGAATGTCAGATAGGCTCCTGGCTGACTGCTCAGGAAGGAACTAGTAATCTATGTTAGGAGGTGCAGTGGTGGGAACTCTTCCTTTAAATATCCCGTGACTACTAATACGACCTTAGAGGTGTGTCGCAAGAGTGGAAACCCTGCCTTTAAAGGGCCCAAGATTCTTGATATGGAACTGGATTCTTTACATAGAAAATAAACACACACATAGACTTATATACAGAGCGACTAGTTTTATCAAATTGAAGAGTCTGATATCATACAACTGTGGGTTTGGACAATTCCAATTACAGTACTAACCCTAAAATTAACCCGACCCTAAACGTCAGCATAGAAATAAACAATAAATTTATTAACCCTAAATTTAACAACCCAACCCCAAGCCAATCAAATAAAAGCACCCTGCAGAAGGAACCCAACAAAGAACATGGAGGTGTCTACATCCCGCCCGACACAAGCTGACCAAGCAATAAGGTGATCTCAACCAAGTACAACAAACCGAGGATAACCACGTCCTCTAAGGAGACGCAAGACAAAGGACTCAGACAACGACCAACCAAATTAATGACAAGGAAATGTCTATGACTCAACCATGATCGATTACCAGCCCATTACTTCATTTAATTTCATTAACCAACGAGTACATTTAGCATACGGTAAATCTAATTAATCTCAATCCCCTATCTATTAAGTCATGAAATCTTATTGGGCTTAGTTCAAGGACAACACAATTGTAAGCTATCACTAACAACATAATGGTAAAAGCAATGCCATGAAATGATGCCCATGGTACCCTTATCACATCGACTTGCAATAGCAACCTTCGCATTGTAGTTTTGAATTAACTATAATAAATAACTGTGACATCCTTACCATAAATGATGAACCCATTATAACTAAATGATGTTACCATAATGACTAAATCATAATGACTTACTAGATTAGGCTCAAGACATTATATTTTATCTGCTATTAATGACAATTAATTTCATCATTGCTACCATAAAATAACAACCATTTTCATTTTACGTTACAATAACTTCATAAAAGATCAACACATTACATCTGATATGTTATTTATGAAAATTACATTAACCTTACCATAAAACGATAACTACATCCACATCAACAGATCCATAACCAGTGCATTAACATTAAACGTCTCATTACCTTATCATTACCATAAAACGAATAACACTGACCTAGTTTTACCGTAAGCATTGACTTTAAGCATTACTTCACATTAATCATTACCATAAACCACAATGACATTAGCATTAACATTACCATAACTAAGCATTACTTTACACTGAGCCTTCCCTATAACAATAATAACATTAACATCAAAATCATAACTAAACGGTTTAAATCATGGTACATATGAACTAGTTTCAACATCTATTTAAATGCGAACTAAGATAACCTAAGGAATTGCCCAGATCCCCAAAGGTTGAATAGATCCAAAATTATAGAAAGGGGGGTCACTTATGATAATTCATTCTTCTCACTAATTAATGATAAACTAAAAGAATTTAAATTAGCCTCCTTGGAAGGGTCTATTATAATCATTCCAAACCAGCATATGATATCCCAACCTTGATATATGTAGTGGTAAGCCGAGGTGATCCTCTTAACAAGATACACGATGGGAGGAGTTATTACCTAAATCATATTAGGTAGATGATGTCAATAACAAAGCCTCAGGGAAAAAGGGGTATTGGGTAAAATGTGCCCTTAAGGTTTCCCTTGCCTTTTCTATAAAGGTTTAGTGAGTCCAAAAACAAGCGTGAGTTCTCCAGCACCTAAGTGTCCTAAGGTAAGGATTTGAACCCCGTCCCAAGACAATCAATCTCACGAGTTCCTACACAAGGGTAAAGTAATCATAAGGGCGCTAGTCATGTCGAACTCCGTAGTTTGCAAACAAAACTCATAATATAGCGCCAGAATACAAGGGTAAGGTGAATTCTTTTCCAGAATTTTAATCGCGCGTTCAAGGAAGATATTCTTCCAAATGGTTGACGTAATTTACAAAATTCCTACTACCGTGCCAGTTAATCCCAACCTCCATATTATTCGTTCCCTTAATTAAGCAAGAACTGACTCAGCGTGGGAAAATTGTTGCTGGGAAAACGAACGTGCCTAAAACGGACCAGAAACTGAGGGCAGCGAGTGCATACCGGAAGGTCGGAAATCACGGCTACTGTCATGAGTATCTTTCAAGGCACGAACTTTAATTGGTAAAATCGTCCTGCTCGCAACATGGAGGAACCCCTTCACTGTCATTCCTAAAGTGACTGGCAGAGGTATGGCACAGTCAACAATTTGCAGTGCGCAGAGGGAGGATGTATCCATCGTTTACAGATGGACAACTTTACAACAAAGCGGGGGCGAAGTTGGGCGGTCTTAACCAGTTGCAGAGGAAGGATTTCATGAATTAACCCAGTTTCAGAAGCTAGATTGGGCAACGATAGTACAGTGCAGAGGCAAACCTTGAAGGGTTTTAACCATTTGGGGTTGTTCTAACCGCTAAGGCAAGGAAAAAGGCAACCACCGTAGACTGCTGTCACAGGTTAAAATTCATCGACTCTTAAAGTGTCAGCGCAGTTGGGTTAAGGGATAGGCGGTTATGAATTTCTAGCACTGTCCATTTCCATAAACAAACACCGCCAGCAGAGACATGTCTAAAAGCAACCAATTGAAATCAGATGATATCCAAGAAAAATAAAATGAACACAGCCAAGAACTTGTGGGTTTACTAAACACTAGGGAGGCTGAATTAGTTCAATATGCAGAGTAGATGAAATGCTAGATAAATAAGAATACATAGTTATAGTAAGCACGTGGGTTACGCGCTATGGAACACATCGGTGAGGAACAATTTCTTTTTAAAAGAAAGATCCGCTACAGTAAGTAGATTGCTATACATTCCCATTAATAAAAAAAAACTATTCCACCTCAATCGATCAACCTAACAATGGAATCCATCGCAGACACAACAGAGCTTGCAAGGAAGACCTGTGTAAGGCAGTGACACAACCAAGAATGTGCATGATAATAATTCCAGTGCTGCCCGGTTAAGAAATGTGCAATTTTAATTAATTTCCAGCACCGTCTACGTAACGGAAATGCAGTGGAAATATGAAGATTGTTTAGTGTTCTAAGGAGTAAACCTCTAATGCAGTCCCTTCCATCATCTGATTGTAAAAGATAAAAGATTAAAGGGAAACGATTACTGTAGTGATAGTGTCCATCAGCATAAACACAGTCATAATGTGAATCGAAGGCATGGTGGGAGCAGCGCAAGGGTCACAATCAACATCACAGGGAGATTTAATAAACCGAACCATCAGCCAGATTATAAAATTTCAATCATAAAACTACACAACAGTCTATCTACTCAATCACTCTTGTAAATCTAAAACGTGCATCCTACCACATTCTATCAATCAACAGAAACACGTACCGTGGCCTGTTCACTTGCTCCGATTGTTGTCCGCGCGCTCCGTGTCGCTCCCGCTCGCCAACCGTCGAGACCTCACCGGTACCTCCCAACCAACGCTAGGGGTACTATGCTTCCCCCTTAGCCCCCCAAGCCTCAAAGGGGCCACACACTATCCAGATGGTATGTCTAGCTTCCCATCTCGCCTCGCAAGGCTGAGCTACCACTCCTATCCGAGCTGGAAAATCCCAACTCTCCACAAGTAATCAGTCAAGTCACAAATCTGGCAGCATAACATTACGCTAACAGTCGATCCCCTTTCTTCCTCATCTCCCCTTTATTTTGTAGAGTTTTGAGACCCACCAACTTTCCCTAAATCACATTTAAATTAAGTTTCAATAAAATATTCTAAATATTCTCCTTCGCACAAGTGTCGTCCATCCCCCTCTTTCCTCCAATAAATATTTTTTTAAATTTATTAAATGTCTCATTTCCCTCACCCACCTAGAGTTGCTCCTAAATTTACTCCTAGGTGTTCCTAGATCCCCTTACATGTTTTAAATACTTTCCCTAAGAGGGATGTTTCTAATTTAGCTCAAATTAGAAGGTTCTTTATTGTCGATTCCTTACTATGTTGACCTTGGTTTTTTTACCCTATGTCCCCTTCTTTCTTTTATTATGTTTCCTCCATTCCTTAGTTTCTTAATTTTTATTTTCCCCTTCTTTCCCCTTTTTATTAGAGCCAAAATGGTAGTTGCACTTTTTAATCTTTTACCCTTTTTATTAATTTAATATCTTTTTTTTATATATACTTCCACATGTTAAGAATTAAACTCTTCTTTACCAATTTTTTTTTTTTTTTTTT